>CM038681.1:238573543-238790277 GCA_021605205.1 Aegilops longissima
GATACGACGGAGACGTATCAACTCCCCAAGCTTAAACCTTTGCTTGTCCTCAAGCAATTCAGTTGATAAACTGAAAGTCATAAAGAAAAACTTTTACAAACTCTGTTTGCTCTTGTTGTTGTAAATATGTAAAGCCAGCATTCAAGTTTTCAGCAGAGATTATGACTAACCACATTTGCAATAACTCTTAGGTCTCATGTTTACTCATATCAATGGCATAATCAACTAGAGAGCGATAATAATAAATCTCGGATGACAATACTTTCTCAAAACAATCATGATATGATATAATAAGATGGTATCTCGCTAGCCCTTCCTGAGACCGCAAAACATAAATGCAGAGCACCTTTAAAGATCAAGGACTGACTAGACATTGTAATTCATGGTAAAAGAGATCCAGTCATACCCAATATAAATTAATAGTAATGGATGCAAATGACAGCTGTGCTCTCCAGCTAGTGCTTTTTAATAAGAGGGTGATGACTCAACATAAAAGTAAATAGATAGGCCCTTCGCAGAGGGAAGCGGGGATTTGTAGAGGTGCCAGAGCTTGATTTTGAAATAGAGATAAATAATATTTTGAGCGGCATACTTTCATTGTCAACATAACAACCAAGAGATGGTGATATCTTCCATGCTACACACATTATAGGCGGTTCCCAAACAGAATGGTAAAGTTTATACTCCCCCTCCACCAACAAGCATCAATCCATGGCTTGCTTGAAACAACGAGTGCCTCCAACTAGCAACAGTCCCAGGGGGAGTTTTGTTTGCAATTATTTTGATTTAGTTTGCATAAAGCATGGGACTGGGCATCCCGGTGACCAGCCATTTTCTCGTGAATGAGGAGCGGAGTCCACTCCTCTTGAGAATAACCCACCTAGCATGGAAGATACGGACAGCCCTAGTTGATACATGAGCTATTCGAGCATACAAAACAGAATGTTTATTTGAAGGTTTAGAGTTTGGCACATACAAGTTTACTTGGAACGGTAGGTAAATACCGCATATAGGAAAATATAGTGGACTCATATGGAATAACTTTGGGGTTTAAGGAATTGGATGCACAAGCAGTATTCTCGCTTAGTACAAGTGAAGGCTAGCAAAAGACTGGGAAGCGACCAACTAGAGAGTGACAACAGTCATGAACATGCATTAAAATTAATAGACATTGAGTACGAGCATGAGTAGGATATAATCCACCATGAACATAAATATCGTGAAGGCTATGTTGATTTGTTTCAACTACATGTGTGAACATGTGCCAAGTCGAGTCACTTAAATCATTCAAAGGAGGATACCACCCCACTATACCACATCACAACCATTTTAATAGCATGTTGGCACGCAAGGTAAACCATTATAACTCATAGCTAATCAAGCATGGCATAAGCAACTATGATCTCTAATTGTCATTGCAAACATGTTTATTCATAATAGGCTGAATCAGGAACGATGAACTCATCATATTTACAAAACCAAGACAGGTCGAGTTCATACCAGCTTCTCTCATCTCAGTCAGTCCATCATATATCGTCATAATTGCCTTTCACTTGCACGACCGAACGATATAAAAATAATAAGATTGCACGTGCATTGGACTAAGCTGGAATCTGCGAGCATTCAATAAACAGGAGAAGACAAGGCAATATGGGCTCTTGGTTAAATCAACAATAAAGCATATAAGAGCCACTTCAACAATTTAGTTATAGTCTTCTCTTATCGACCCCCAAAGAAAAGAAAAGAAATAAAACTATTTACACGGGAAAGCTCCCAACAAGCAAAAGAAGAACAGGAAATATTTTTGGGTTTTCTTTTTAATTATTACTACTACAGTAAGAAAAGTAAACTAACTAAAAGCTACACTATTTTTTTTCTTAAGGTTTATTAAACACACAAGAAGAAAGCAAGAAAAAGAAAATAAACTAGCATGGATATTACAGTGAAAAAGTATGAGCACCGACATTTAGCAATGAGTGTGTGAACATAAATGTAATGTCGGTGAGAGATACGTACTCCCCCAAGCTTAGGATTTTGTCCTAAGTTGGTTTATTGCCACGGATGGCCTGGCTGATATCCATAGTTGTAGCCAGAGTCGTACTGAGATGAAGAAGACTCCGATTGCCACTGGCTGGCAGTTGTCTCTGGATCCCAGAAGTAATCAGACTGTCGTGGATGCTCAAATTGTGGTTCCGGCTCCGGGGCTGGTGTAGGGTTCCGGTAAGCGTAAATGGCCTCCCACGGAACGAGATACGGACCTTCAGATAAATTAAACAAGGAAGGAGCAGGCAAGGTAATAGTCTCAGGGTGATGTTTATCAAAGAACAATTTGTATTTAAGCTCCCATTCCTTGTTCTTAACAATGAAATCATGCGCTACCATACTCTTATAATCTAAATAAGCATTGGGCAGCAATTTTTCTTCTTTCTCATAGTGCCTAATAGGTATGTTATAATGTGCAGCAAGGCGTGAAGCATAAATACCTCCAAAGATGGGGCCCTTTGTACGGTTCAAACTTAACCGTTTAGCAATAATACCGCCCATACTAACAGTGTTATCGGAAAATAAACCATGGAACAAAATGATAATTTCAGGAACACTATGGTTTCCACAGTTTCCGCGAGCAATCAAGCAACGACTAGCAAATATGGCAAAGTAGTGTAAAACAGGAAAATGCATGCTAGTGATTCTTGCATCAGAAACCTTCCTGGTCCCCCACAGTAATGGTGTCAATAAACCCGTCCATATCTTTACGATGTGGTTCATCTAAGGTACCCTCGAAGGGTATTTTGCAAACCTTGCAAAATTCATCTAATGGCATCTTCTTAACAACATCATATAAATGAAATTCTACTGAAGGAGGTGTTTCTTTAGGAAAATAGTAGAAGTTTTGCACAAAAGTATTGGTGAGTAAGAGATACTGATGACGTTGGTCGCGGAGGAAATCGGTGAGGCCAGCATTCTCAGCCAATGAATAGAAATCATCATAAATCCCGGCTTCTCTCAAGAAATCATCGGAAGGCCATTCACACGGCCGAACCTCCGTGGTGCGAGGCAAATTATATTTGGGCCTCTGTGCTTCTTCATTCTGCTTTTCCTTCGAGCTTTGGCTCGATGAGCCCCTCAAAAATCTCGTCATTATTTCCTGAAAATTTCTGAAATTTTTAGTAACTTCAAACAAAACTGAATCAAGCTCAATAAAATTGATAGCAACTACTCCTACAAGTGCCTAGAGCCTATATCATGCATTAGAACTACTTGGAACCATATAAATTTGACATGCAAGCTCAAGAACATGGTCACCTAGGCAGCATAAATTTGTAATGAATAAAGCACTAGAACAAAAACTAATTGGACCAATGGAGGAGTCACATACCAAGGAACATCACGGCACTCGGGCCCTAGTGACAAGCATTAAGCATAGCAAAGTCATAGCAACATCAATCTCAGAACATAGTGGATACTAGGGATCAAACCCTAACAAAACTAACTCGATTACATGATAGATCTCATCCAACCCATAACCATCCAGCAAGCCTACGATGGAATTACTCACGCACGGCGGTGAGCATCATGAAATTGGTGATGGAGGATGGTTGATGATGACGACGACGACGACGGATTCCCCTCTCTGGAGCCCCGAATGGAATCCAGATCAGCCCTCCCAAGAGGTTTTAGGGCTTGGCGGCGGCTCTGTATCGTAAAACGCGATGAATCCTTCTTCTTGATTTTTTTCTCCCCGAAAGCAAATATATAGAGTTCGAGTTGAGGTCAGAGGAGCTCCAGGGGGGCCACGAGGTAGGGGGCGCACCCTAGGGGGGCAGGCGCGCCCCCCACCCTCGTGGCTAGGGTGTGGGCCCCCTGGTCTTCATCTTTTGCAAGGATTTTATTATTATTTCCAAATAGACGTTCCGTGGAGTTTCAGGTCATTCCAAGAACTTTTGTTTCTGCACCTAAATAACACCATGGAAAGTCTGCTGAAAACAGCGTCAGTCCGGGTTAGTTCCATTCAAATCATGCAAGTTAGAGTCCAAAACAAGGGCAAAAGTGTTTGGAGAAGTAGATACGACGGAGACGTATCAAAAGTAAGAACAAGCAAATTGCTAAATGTGAGCAAAGGCACCTGGATAGTTTGGTGAAGCCTCACCGACAACAGCGCTAGAAATTCTTCTGCTACTTGTGATAGTGTTGGGATTCCCCGAAGAGGAAGGGTGATGTAGTATAGTAGTAGATAGTATTTTCCTCAGTTAAGAACCAAGGTTTATCGAACCAAAAGGAGACAACACACAAACTACGTGAACGGTACCTACACGATATTACGTATGTGACAAATAGACCGTTAATCCAACTACATCTACTACTATTAGTCCACCCCAAGAGCGCTATCCAACATGCATATGAAAGTATTAAGTTCATGCCAAATAGAGTAATGCATTAAGCTAGATGACATAATAGAGAAAGTAAGACCAAGCAATATGTTCGAACTCCATCATTTTATCCTTAGTAGCAACTATACAATACGTGCCTTGCGACTCCTGTCATAGAGTAAGGACACAACAAGATTGGAGGCCATCTGGGTGCAGCCCGGCTGGGTGGAGCCTGGCCAAGAAGCCGGCTGTAGCCCAATAGGTTGCAGGCCGGGCGGCTGGAGCCTGGCTAGCTGGGGCTCTGCAGCCCAGCCGGATGCTGCCCGGCTGGCTGCAATCCAGCAAAGTCAACATCGAACATGAGCAGAAGACACTGTGGATGACAGACTGCAGAGTCGGACATACCGCTATAATCGGGCAGTATTAACAAATAGTGCCACCCACTGCCTGACCTCACGGGACAATATGGAGCAGCCAGCTGGGTCCCATGAGGAACCCTTTTTACTCCCTACCTCACTCTCTTGTCCCCTGGGCACCATGCTTATAAGGTGACCCAGGGAGCTTTCCCACGAGAGGAGAGGAGAGGATTCATTCTACACACACACTGGAAAGAGAGGGCAGAGCTCAGAGCCTCTTCTTCTTCTTCCTCCGTCGATACAGCTCCAAGAGCAACCTTGTACATCATGAGTTCATCATTGAAATCCTTGCAGGAGTAGGGGTGTTACCTCCACACGAGGGCCCGAACCTAGGTATATCATCGTGTGATGTTGCCCAATCCCATCCCTGATCTTCACCATAGCCTTGCTCTCACCTCTCTAAGCCATCCCATGGCATCCGCGGTGCAAATACCATGATACTTGGCGCCCATCAAGGGGTAAGTTGCGGTTGGGATCACGGTCCGGGCGGGACCCTCTTTGTTATCACCACTCGGGGGCTCGACATCATCATGCCCCTTGCGCGACCGTGCGGGATGGTGCATCCTCTCCGTCTGCCTTCGACCCCTGCCCTACCACTGTCTTCCTCAGGCGTGCGGTTTACGCCGTCCGGTAGGCCCGGCCCGAGACTCTCTAGTGCGCTCGTAGCTGGGGTCAGGCGCGCGCAAGACAATAGGCGTCGCGGCTCTGTTGAGCTCCAGTGGTTGTCGTCTGTCACTCTATCAATACACACAACCGTCAATGGCTCCAGTAGGCCGGGGAAGACTACAGCCTTCTGGCAGAAGGTGGCTCCTCCTGGCCGACTGTAGACTCCTGGCCGGCTACAGGCTGCTGGCTCTCCCTGGCCGGCTGTAGGTTGCTTGCTCCCCATGGACGACTGCACCCTCTTGGTCGGTTGCAGCCTCCTGGACTGTTGCACCCTCTGCCACCGCACCGGCTGCATAATCTGGTCGCTTGCGTGTTCTTGGCTGCTCCTCGGCCGACGCAAGTTGCGGATCGCCAGCCGCTCTGGCCGTCTGCTAGCTGATCCTGGGCGGCGGCAGGCTGCTGGCTGCTAGCGTGCAACCCTCTGGCTGGCTAGTCTCCAGCCTCCTTTGCCTCCTCATGCTCCGCCCCGACCACGTCTGGTCGTTCGCCTCCTCAGGACCTAGTGGGCAATATTCGGCTCTGCCTCTTCAGGCTTTTCCTGACAACATCCGGGTCAACCTCTTCAGGCTCCACCTCGGTCTCACTCGGCTCCACAGACTCGGCCGCCGCTGCTTCAATGACCCGGACTGCATCCCCGCTTGGGGCATAAAAACAACCAAGTCACACTTACGCTTTCTATTTTTACACATTTACGAGTTGCTCAGGCCCACACCTGGTGGGTGACCTGCGCCCGACACGCTAAGTTCAGACCTCCTCGGCGACGCCCGGGGGCTGGTCCTTGCCCCCATGGTTTTAGTCACCGTCCGACTAAATATTTGTTCGCTCGAACCTACTCCCTAAAGTCCAAGAACTGTACGCTCCACTTTGCGGCCCACTCTTCGGTTTCAGCTACAAAGTGCGACCTGGCTACACTACAAAAAATACACTTCCGTGATGATACGTGTTTGTCACAGTAGGTCGCGTTTTTTGTCATGCATGTACATCCATGACGATTTTAGGACAGAATCAAGATAGTCATACCAGGTTTGTCGAGAAGTGTTCCATGACATTACCAAAATTATCATCATGGAAGTGTCCACTTCCATGACGATAAATCGCGTCCGTAAGTGCTTTCGTCAAGGGAGACCGACATGTGGCATCCACCGTAACGAACGCCGTTAAGCTATCGGGTCGGGTTTTGGATCCGATAACCCGTTAACAGCCCGACCAATGGGAAATTTCCACGTGTAAAATTCTTATTGGCCGGACGAAACACGTGTCACCGTTAGTGGGTCGATAGGGCGCCTATGATATGTCGACATCGTGCCTGACCCACCATCGCCCATTTAGCTTACAAAGCCGCCCGCTTGACTTGGTCAAAGTTAACAGTGGCCCATGAAAAGCCTCGTTAACGGTCTCTTCAAGAATAGCCCATTTTACGGCCGTTAACTCACAGCCCGTTAGGCCCTAAAGGAAATCGCCCAACAACGTCATGTGGGCTGTCAAATATAACACCAGCCCATTTCACTTTTGGCCCATGTATGGCCCACGACGTCTTTCGGCCCATATGAGGCCTTCGTATCTTTCGGCCCTTTACAGGCCCACGGTGACTCTAGCCCATAATGAACGGTAATTTTCTTTATACCCGTTAACGGCCCGTGATTTACATGGGCCGCTTCACTCCGTGTTAGCTTTCGCCTATTGACGCCCATACGTTCTTGGGCTCCTTTTCGGCCCTCGATTACTTCCGCCCGTTCTCGCTGTTCCCCTAATGGGCCAAATTTGGCCCATGGCAAGAGTCGGCCCATTACTAGCCTGTTCCCCTAATGGGCCAAATTCGGCCCATGGCAAGAGTCAGCCCGTTACTTGTAACATCCCAAATTTCCTATTTGGAATGTTTTACAATTATAGCTAAGCATCTATGCATTCTGTTTGAATTTGAGTGGCATTTGAACTTTCAGAAGTTTTGAAGTTGTTGGAATTTGAATTCAAATTTTGGCAGTGGAAATTATTTCAAAAAAACTATGCCTGATAAACACTTGAGAAAAAGTATGAGAGGAGTAAACATGACACTCCAAAAATATCAGAGGAAAAACATTACCAAAAAGTTTGAATTCAAATTTGAGTTTTATTTGGAATTTTGAAAAATGAATTTTTATAAAGTTTGGATTTTGCCCTGGAAAATGTTCAAATTATAGGAATATTCCCGATCATTTTGATATATATATATATATATATATATATATATATATATATATATATATATATATATATATGTCTTATATAAAATATTTATATTTATATATTTTTATCCTCTCTATTTATTCAAAAAATGGAAAAAGAAAACCTCAGCGCCCAATAAAGATCGCTGCCCACCAATGCCGAGGCAACCCATAGCCAGGCGCAGCCAGCTGCCTACCCGAAAGCCGCCCAACCAAAGCCAGCCCCACGCCACTACCGACTCCCTTACCGTTCGGTCGCCCGAACGAACGCGCCTCAAGATTTCGCCGACGGGTGGACCCCCACCCTTCTTCCTCACAAGACGCCACCCGCCCGCACAGCGCCGGATCCGCGAGATCCGGGATCCGCCGCGATCTCCTCGCCTGATCGCCCCTTCTCCAAGTCGCCTCCCCTATATATACCCCCTCGACCCGCCTCCCCGGCGCCCGACCACCAGAGTCGCCGAGCACTTTCGCCCGAGCCGTCGCCGTCGACCTTTGGTAAGTCGCCGGAGCCCCCGTCGCCGTTAGATCTAAACCCAACGGCTTAGATTAGATCCCCCCGAAGGGGTATGGTTTTATTAGGTTAGTTTTTAGTGAACCGGTTCAGATCGGTTTAGTTAGGGTTTAGTTGAACCGGCCTGACTCGGTTTAAATACTAGGGCGTAGTTTAGTTATATTACGCCGAAGCGTTATATAGGCTCATTAGCCGTTTTTCTTTATTTTTCGTTTTCTGTTTTAGCAGAATAGTTTCAGATTTGAAAAATTCATATCTTTTAATCTACTTAATATTTTTAAGTGATTCTTTTTTTGTTGGTTTGCAACTTTCTTATAGTTTCTGTAGAAAATATAATTAGCCATGTTAAAATTATTTAAAATTGCTTTATTTTAGATTTAGACAGAATAGTAATTCTGCTATAAAATGAGTTAGGAATATTATTTTTAATGATTCTTTTGTCACAACTTTGTTTTGACATTGCCTAACCGCATTTAATTTATTTGGGCATTTTAGGATTAATAAAAAATAGTTTTAACCAGAATCATGTTATTCTTAATTAATTAACTAGCTACTGTTTTCCTATTGTTTTACTTAGCAAATAAGTTTATTTTTCATGAGAGATAGTTTATTCTTGATTAGTTTCTGTAACTTTAGAGCATGAACTTTTATTTATAATAAATAAAACTTTTATTTTATTCTTCTTACTAGAATTTGCTTTAGGCCTAATAGGAGTTTTATAATAGTTTTTAAGGTGATTCTTTTTGCTCCTAGTTGCTTGATGATTTCTTTTCTGTTAGGTAGCATAAAACCATGCTTAGGTTCTGTTAAGAAAAATTTTGTTATGTAAAACTATTTTTAGTTGTTGCTTGAAGTAGGAAAACTTTGAGTTGGATTTCTTCGAGTTTTCTTTGGGTTTTGATTCGTTTGTTTGCTGTGTTATGTTAGCATGCTATGATGTTAAGTGATCATATGTTGTATGCTTATTATGGTTATTGTTTGCCTCGGTAGAATTTCCGGAGTGCGAAGCTTGCTACCACGAGTCCCTAGCTTACGAAGATCGTCAGCAAGGCAAGTCATTGATCATGTTTCTTTACAATACCTATGATTTTATTGCATTAGAATTATACCTCCCCACCATGCATGCAGTAGGTGAAATTTTGAAGTTATGTTCTTGAGTAGTATCATGAGGTAGGATGAACCAATCCCCTTGTTACCATGACCCGGACGAAGTAGTTTACTTTTGCTATGCTCGTGAGATTCGGGTTGGTTGAGTGAATTCATAAGGGAGATGTGAGAGTCAAGATGATGACAACCCCATGAACTTCAATGCTCAAGATGGACTTGAATTCACTCTTGGGTGGAGGACGGTTGACGGGCACCTGGAGAACCCAAAGGTTGGCGGGATGCATGGAGAAGTGCCATGACATCTTGCGAAAGCTTCACCCAGCCACGAAGAGACGGATGGATGCCCCATTGACGGAAGCTTACTCTGCAGCCGCAAGCCATTATGGGCTCGGCTTGGTCAACCCTAGTTGTGACTCGGCGGACGGTACTACGAGATGTAGAAGAACGGTAGGATTGGATGGGTACCGCAGTGGCCGAAGAACTCTTCGAAGACCCTGTTTCGTTCATCCCGTCTTCAAACACCATGAAGTGCGAAGACTTAAAAGGAGGGAACGATTCTTGCGGGTAAAGTGCGCAAACCTCTGCAGAGAAAAGATCTAATCGATTAGCCGTGTCCCCGGTTACGGACAATTTGAGCCTCTGGAACTTGGAAGTATTCGAAAATCTCAACACTAAAATTTATAAATTAATTGAGGGGGTTATGACTTAATAATTTGGGAATGAGACATTGGTTGGTGGAACCATCTCAATAATTATCAACAATTTTGTAGTATTTGCAAGCAAGACCACTGTAGTAGGGAAAAGATTGGCTTTTCGCAAAATGATGAAACTTAGAGCCCCACAGCCAAATTGCATATAGTGTTAGTAATTTTATTATTGTATTCTCTCTTCATGACTTGCCAAAGATATTCAAAATGCTGACCTACTACACGGCTGCAACGCCTTATGTTGCGAGGAGTATTCCGATCAGAGTGAGGCTACGCTCCGCGCTTGGCGATTGCCCTTTGGAGTCGGATGGACTCGCTATTCTTCTACGCTCCGCAGCTTTACTTAGTTTATTTCTCATGAGTTGGCCTTCGCGAATTTATTCTATTGTAATAAAGACTCGATATGAGAACCGTGTAATAAATTCAGGTGTGATTGAACTTTGATTATTTCATCAATGTACTTTGTGAGTACCAAAGATGATCTTGGGATGGTACAGATACAGAGACTTGACCGATTTTGGGTCGGGTCGCTACATTACTGGCATGTTACCCTAATGGGCCAAATTTGGCCCATGGCAAGAGTCGGCCCGTTTCTGGCCCGTTAACCCGTTGCGCAGTTTCCAGCCCGTCCTATATTCTGGCCCATTAACGACCCGTTATGCCTGTGAAAGAATTAAGCCTTTGCTGTCCTACTACTCGTTAACAGCTTCGTACCGCTTTGGGCCGATACCAATTACGTCCGACACGGCCCATGTAGACCCATTTATCCGACGGCGAGGCCCACCGATTCTGAGCCCATTTATCGACGGCCCGTAGGAGACCCATGGATCCTACGGCCCGTATATGGCCCATGGTAGTTGCGGCCACTAGCAAACCAGGGAAAAAGAAGACTAGGAAATAAATAAGGCCGAAACTAATGCTAGGCTATTAAGGCGATTGCACAGATTACATCCACTCGGCATCAAAGATCGCCACCAGTGCAAATATAGGGAACACCCTACACTATACAAAAATGGCTTGCTGTTTTCTTCAGCCGGTGGCTGCACGTTAAGAATAAATTTTGTATCGCACCAAAACAAATTACAACTACATAACAAAAGGAAGGTTGGCATAAAACTTAACAGTCTAGCAGATAAATGCACCACCAGAAGTTCAGAAGCTCAGTTTATTTGACCTGACTGTTACGTTTTCATGTTGTATTGTCCGATGGAGCACCATAACCCTCGCCTTCATTCCCCCTAGGCTCCTGAACAACATAGCAAATGTCTGATAGTGTGGTTTCAAAACCATGCATATCTTGACGACATTGAGCAATGTTTCTCCTTGTTTCACAAAGGGTCTCTGTTAGGGAATGGACTTGTGTCTGGAGCGCAGATACAACATTGCTTTGAGCTTGCATATCTTGATCATGAGGCAGTTTCGACGATATTGCCTTAGCAACCAACCCAAGATACGCAGAACGTGCTTTTGGCAATCGTTAGTGGATGTGCATCTTGACCCACTGCGCAGCAAGAGTCGACATTGCGGTTATAGTTGCCTCGCCACCTTCGTAAGGTGGCGGTTCCACCATTTTTTCCATAGCTCGCTGAAAAGTTGAGGTTTTACATTAGTAGTACCAGAACAGAAGATATTAAGGAGGCAGCAAAACCAAACAAAATAGCTTTGGTCTATATACACAACTTATTCTGGTGAACCATGTAAAATATTAGTTGTATTTTATTGCAAAGTACATAATAAAACCAGGTTCCAAACATATGACCATTTACCATCGCTAATGTATTGTCTATTTCTTCACATTGTATTGAGGGCTAAGGATAAAGAGACGAAGTTTATAATATGGTAAGCATAGTATGACATCATTCATATCACAAAACAACTGAGAACAGACAAACAGGCAATTGTAACATTGTGTGGGCAAGTCCAGCACGGGTCAAGATCAAAGGAACATCACTCCTCTCTTTTAAACCTTGTAAGGTGCAATCATACGCTAAGAAAATTGTGTATAAAATTGAAAAGAGTAATAGACATTGGCTGCAAACCATGCAGTTCAAGGCACAAGTCAGAGTAAGTAGTAGTTAAAAGGCATGAGGATTAAGAACTTACAACAGCGGTTTTGACTGGTGTAGTCATGCCCTTCTTCTTGCTGGTGTGACAGTCCTTGAAGATTTCCATAGCATTTGGTCCAGGCACTTTTTGGTCCTTGCGGGCTTTCCTCTGCATTTTGAACAAGTCAATATAGATCTCGATAATATGGTACAGCGAAAAGAGTGAAACAATGACTAATAACAAGAGCCTCGCAGCAGTGCAATATAGCTACGAGATCCTCGTCGATGTTGAATTTCACTTTCAGACGGTTGGCCTTGTTCTTTGAACAGTTCACCTACAAGAAGATAGATTTGTGTGGCACATGCGTAAATAGGACTTCAACATGTGAT
This sequence comes from Aegilops longissima, assembly GCA_021605205.1. NCBI lineage: Eukaryota > Viridiplantae > Streptophyta > Magnoliopsida > Poales > Poaceae > Aegilops > Aegilops longissima. Next base: position 238,585,957 of record CM038681.1, read on the forward strand.
CTGATCACATATATATAATGTACCGATACTTGGATCGCACCGGTGTTTAACAAGGCCCCTCCGTCTTCATCCGATATATTTTCGATTGGAGATGTTTGGGAAAGTTCATCGTTAGCCTTGCCTTCAAAGTGAGTTTTCCTCAAGTTATACCGACATCTTGTCAGAGCAGACTTGAAAACATGGGTGCAAGCTTGTCCGGTTGCATCATCTTGGCTATCCAACTTGAACCTCATCTGTTGAAAATTATGGGAGTCTCATTATCAAGAACCTAGAAAGTATGAGACAGAGCAAGATGATATTACTAGTTTCCATACATAACCATACTTACGTATAAATGGTCGAGGAAGGTGTTGAACTGGTTTCGTCTTTGTCATTCCTGTCATCAATCCATGTTGGGAGGATACGTACATGACACCTAATGGCAACCGCTGCCTCGATACTAACTTGGCTGACTCAGAGCATCACGTGGCCTTTTAAACCTGCCTCAAAACGGATCTCCATTCTTCCTCCTCTAGATTTAGTTAACCTATCGAGCATTATCCCTGATGTTTGTTTCCTCTTGCGCCTAGGTGCTAGTCCAACAACAAACATAGGAAGTGTTAGTGTACATCAAACTGTGAGACTACATATAAAGAAGCATGCAACTGTAACTTGACTCCAACAACTACTTCTTGTTGTTGAAGCTCACAAGGTTCATCTGATATTGCCAACTCGTCTTGTGTCAAGAGTGCTTGGGAAGTAGTGTCAGGTGGCAAGGGAGCTTGGGAATGTGCTGCTAGCTCAGTTGACGCACGAGTAAGTCGTGCAGTTGGTAGTACTGTGGTAGGTGTTGCAAGAACTAGGGTTGTCTCTGCTTGTTTGGTGGCATCTATTTGTTTCTGTTTGGCTTTTTTTGCAACTCGTGTAGCATGGGATGCCGTGTATGTAGAATTTTCCGCTGGACTTTGACCTTCTATTGCACCATCAGTACCAGCAGAATCTGCAGGATTCATCCGCTTCTCTTTCCCTTCCATTCTGTGTTTCTTCCTCTTCCTCTGTGCCATGTTAAGTCAAGTTTACAAGAAAACGAATAACAATTTAGTTCTTCGTAACAAATTGATGCGTGATGCGATGAACTGAACTTTGATGTTAGACAACCACATGATAGGAGGATGTAATATGTATGAAAAACAGACGGAAGAGATAACCGAACTATGATGTGTAAACTAAGAAGAAGACATTTCACCAAATTAGAAGCAATGCAATGGAAGGTAGACACCATATGAAAGATGCTACAAATATCGCTCTCCGCCAAGTTAATAAAGTCTCATCATAAATGGCGTTTAAACAAATATGAAGCAAGACAAGAATAAATCATATGCAAGATGCAAACAACATCACACTACCATGTTAGAGGTCTCTCGTCATTAGTGCCATTGCATATCCACGGCATTGCATATTCACAGCTTATGATGTGTAAACTAAGGAGAAGGCATTTCAACAAATTAGATGCAACGAAAGCTAGACACCATATGAAAGATGCAACGAATATCACTCTACCAAGTTAAAACTGCCTCGTCATAAGTGCCATTTCAACAAATTAGTAGTACAAGCTAGAAAAGAATGTGAGATGTAACCTATATCACACTCCGAAGTCAAACGTGTCTTATGATAAGTGATTGTTGCAGGTTACAAAACAGTAGTAATTTGATGTAAGAACATGGTGTGATAGACATATATTGTATGTTCTAGAAACAGGAACACATGTCTTATTCAAGTATAATGTGTAAAGTAAGCAGATGGAATTCAACAAAATTAGAAGCAATACAAGCTAGACATCACACATAACATGCAACCACATATAATGCTGCCAAGTTAGAGGGAGCACCGGTGATGCTGCACTAGGGGAGACGTGCTCATCATAAACACAGCTTTGTTGAGTGTCTATGCATGTGTTGTCTTGGAAATCATCTTGGGGTGTGGAGGCGAGAAACCGTAGAGGCCCTCCGTTCGGAAGGAGCACCGTTATCCGCTGCCTTGCTAACTTCCTTCCGCTTTATTGATTTTGAATTGTCAAGTAAAACCGACAAGAAAAAGCAATAAAATTCTCTTCGTAACTCATTCATGCATGATAACGACAATCACAACTTTGATGCAAGGCAAACACATGATACCAGGATGGAATATGTACGAAAAACAGACGGCATGACATGTTCACAACTGTTTGTGTAAACTAAGCAGAAACCATTCCAGCAAATAAGAAGCAATGCAAGCTAGACACCACATGAAAGATGCAACCAATATGACTCTACCAAGTTAAAAGCGTCCCATCATAAATGGAATTTCAACAAATTAGAAGAAGCGCATGCTATAAATCATATGAAAGATGCAACTAATATCGCACTGCATATACTAAAGGTCTCTCGTCATGTTGATTGATGCGGGATACAAAAAAAACAATAGTTTTATGTAAGGACATGCTTAATAGACAGTTGTACTATGTACTAAATACAGGAAGGCATGTCACATTAACAGGTATAATGTATAAGCTAAGCAGACTAGCACATGCAGTTTAACCAGATTGGAAGAATTACAATCTAGACACCATATGCAACATGCAACCACATATCACGCTGCCAAGTTAGAGCAAGCACCTGCGATGCTAGTGTAGGGGAAATGCTGTAATTAACTACAGTTGTACGTTCACTATCTTCATCTAGCATTTCTGTTTCTTGAGAATCATGTCGGGAGGCTGACGCTGCATTCTTTAAATGAGGAGTAGTCCCCTTGCCTGCCTGCCTCGTCATAAGTGATTGATGAGGGATACAAAAGAACATTAGTTTGATGTAAGAACATGGTTAGTACACAGATATACTAGTATGTACCAAAAATAGAAAGGCATGTCATATTCAAAGGTATAATGTGTAAGCTAAGCAGATGCAATTTAACCAAATTGGAAGCAATACAAGCTAGACATCCGGCTGGAGTGGTGAGCATGATCATCTAGGACCTGAGAGCCTGGTGGGAGGCGGGCTGCTTCGCCACCATCGCAGCTTTTTAGTTGGCTTCCAGGGTGATGCCTATATTTGTTGGGCTTGTCATCGGCTCGCCAAAGGCCCCGACTAGCTATTTGTCTTCCGTGCTCACGGATGGTGGTTCATGTAAAAAAATATCTTTCCTTATCTTACCGACTTCGGCCTTTCGAATACAAGCTAGACACCATATGGAACATGCAACGACATATGACACCGTGAAGTTAAAGCAAGCACCTGGGATGGTGGTTCATTGCGAGCGAGGTCATCAACTCGAGCTACGCTTACTGCCTCCATCTGCCGACATCGCACCCTTTATAGCACTGTAACGTGTCTTGCCTAGCCGCATACGGTCTGTAGCGACTTCTCTCTTTTCTTTTTGGCTTCTCTCATGGCAGCAGAGTCTGAAATACCCTTGCATAAAAACACAATAGTGAGAGTAAGGGTGAAGTGTGTGCGAGAACTAGTGCACCGTAAAAGTAGCAGATAGCGTGGCTGAAAAATAAATGACATGAGACATATGATAGCTCTACAACATTGCATGGCAAACAAAATTAGATTCTACTTGTATGATTTTGTAATATATGAGCACAGAAATGCAGTGTACTCCTCCAAAGACACCACCACATGTGGTCATATCTAAGATAACAATGATTGAAAATAAATAGGTCATCGATTTTTTAATGAACCATCCGATCTATAAGGAACGGACAGATGGCCTTTGTCTACCTCCCGCCACCATCGTTGATGATCTTTCTCGAACCGCCAACGACCACCGCCTGCACTGCCCGCCGCCCGCCTCCCATTGACCTCACACCACCGCCGTGCTTGGCAGCCCGGGCCATCCTTTAATCCCGGCCGACCTCCAGATCGGGCGCCAGAGTTCTAGGCCGCACACGCCCTAAGATAAACACCATATGCTGCTTCCCGGCGTAATAGGCGATTAGCGCTGTTATGCCGGGAATGCTTCCTAATTGGGAATCAATCGCCGAAATTGAAATTCAGGGGGCGACGGACCTCTAGCTAAGGTGAAATAGTATATGAGGAGAAACCTTGTGCATCGCGAGTTACTAGGAACATCTAGTATCAAGAAGAAGCGGTAAACTAGTGTCTTCTGTGGGATGAATACCGTGCAAGCAGAGACGTAAGATTTGCACGAGTAAGGGAGGAGGAGTACCTTTTTCGGTTGCCGGTGTGGTCACCTCCACATGTCGCGCCGATCTTCTTCTTTTTACCGGGGAAACCGATGTTCTGGAGGGTGCAGGCTTGGACGAACCCATGGCCAAATTGTTCACTGTGTTGCCGTGGCCATATGTCGGTGGAGGGGAAGCAGATCCGAGGTGGCAAAGGACGGCGTAGCAGGATGTAACATCCCAAATTTTCAATTTGGAATGTTATACATTAGGTCATCATGCATATCATATTTTCTCGCATTTTTTCGATCCTAGAAAATTTCACGCAACTCAAGGACCCTCGGAGAGAGTTGGAAGTTTCATTATTTTCATATTTGGGATTTCCCAAATTTTGAAAATAGGATCATTTGGATTTATTTAAATTATCTTCATAAAGTTTTCCTATAAAAATTTTAAGAGAGGGAATAATATGACTTTCCCAACATTTAGGAAAAATGAAGATATTATAAATAAATCAAAATTTGGTTTTGGAAGATTTATTTTGCTTAGGCAAAAATGAGCATTTTAAAAATTTATGCATGTTTGCCATTTTTTTAAAGTTCATTTTGTTCGACTCATTTTTTGGAGTCGGGGAAAATTTGTTTTATTTAAATCGGAGTTCATTTGGTATTTTTTTAATTCGTTTGGTTTAAATTTTAATTTAAAAAAAAACCGCCCCCCGGCCTAAGGCCCACCAGCCCAGCCACCAGGCCCACCCAGCCCCGCCTCCCTCTCTCCTCGCCATCACCGAAAGCAGAGTCCTGTCACAAGACGTCGCCCGCCGCCCGAGACCGGCTCGGCCAGCCCCCCCCCCCCCTCCCAAGCGCCTCCCTCCCCCCATCCCGCCATCGCCGCCGCCCCCCCCCTCACCCTCCCCTCCGCCGCCGCCCCCAAGCCGAGCCAGCCGCCCGCCCACGCCGCTGTTTCCACTGTCGCCGAGCCCCGCCGCCGCCGCCCTCTCCAACTCCCCGCACGACCCGGCCGCCGAGCCCCGGCTGACTCGGCGAGAGCCACCGAGGTAGCCGCCCGCCCGCCCGATCCGTTTTCTCCAAAACCCGATCCGGTTTTTTAAGATATTCGTTTTTAAAAAAACCTAGATGGTTTTATTTTTTTGGTTTCTTATTTAACGAACGCTCACCGAACCGCTCGTTTCAATGAACGTGTTCGTTGATTAGTTCTGTTAACGAACGTCCGCTATTTAATCCGCTCGTCGCTTTTCTTTTAATCGAATTAATCCGTTATTTTTCTCGATTCGATTTCGATCCGATTTTCAAATCTGTTTTATTTCTCGCCGCTTATCGGAATCAGTGATTCAAGCGCTGGAGTTTCAGAACGAAACCGCCGCCCGACTACCCTACTTTCACAGAGTTTTGCTACTGTGAAATTTTGACCTAGTTTCAGATTGCTAAACCGAGTCGTTTTCTCGAGTTTCGACTTTCGATGTTTATTTTGATTCGAATCTTTTGCAACCAGGGTTCTTAAGTTGAACTTTCTGGTTAGATCTTCTATTCGAGTTTTCCTGTGCATTAGATGAGTACTTATTGTATGCTTGTTGTTTGTCTGCGTTAGATCACCCGAGTGCGCCGCTTGTTACTTCAATCTCTAGGTCTCATGGATCATCGCAAGGCAAGTAACACTTTGATCATACTCTTCTCATACCCAGTTTTTATGCATTAGATCTATTCCTCAAACACTTGCATGTTTAGTATCAAATTAAATTGTGGGATTGGGAAGTAGATTGAGGTAGTACCTATTACCTGTTTTACTTATGAAACCTTGGGAGTTACTTCACGCTTGCTTATTATGCCATGCTATGCTAGTAGACGGGATTGGGTGAGTGAATATCCATGACAGATGTGAGATTGTTAATTAATGGTTTATCTAAGGTGGCAACCTAAACACACATCTGGGTGGATTGAGGCACCTGGTTTCCATCAGACTTGCTCAGATTTCTTCTGGACCGCCACCTGTGCTCTAAGGGATCATAAGATTATTCAAACTGAAACTTTCGTGCAGCCACAAGCCAATTATGGGCTCATGCGTAGTTGACTAAGTTGTGCGAACTCTTACGGGTAGGCTAGCTGATGTAGGGGATGTAGGTTGGTACGGTCTACCCACATGTAAGGTGCTAGCGCTTCGAAGACTATGTCTCGGCCATCCGCTTCTCAAACACCATGTAGTGCGAGAACCAAGCGGAGGCGATCGAGTCTTGTGGGGAAAAGTGCAAACCTCTACAGAGTGTATAAACTAATCATGATTAGCCGTGTCCCGGTTATGGACAATTTGAGTATCCGTAATTGAATATCATGTGAATCTCAACATGTTACTTCTAAATAAAAGTTATTGGGATTTTGATGAGTATTTTTTTAATTGGGATTGAGGATGCTGTCAACCATTCTCAATGTTTAACAACCACCATGATAGTTAAATAAAAGTATTCCTTTGTTGTAGGGAAAATCAGCTTTATGCAATGTAACAGAGAGCCTTACCACCAGCCATATATGCATGTAGTATAGGCTTATTTCCTTCATTGTTTTATGTGTTACATTGCCAAAGATATTCCATGTGTCGACCCATTTTCGGCTGCAACTTTGACGCTATGCACTTTTCGCATTTACGAGTAAGGTGTTAGGTCGTGGTTCTATACTCGATGATGCCGTTGGAGTTGATGGACTCGCTTATCTTCCAAGCCTTCGCTGTTATTATTAGATGGCCTTAAGCCATATTATTGTAATAAGTTCCCTTGTGGACAACGATGTAATAAGTGTGTGATTGCTACTCGCAATAAATCCTTCAAGCATCTGTGGTGTCAAGACATTCGATCCAGGGATGACATCGAGCACGTAGAGACTGGGTCCATTCGGTGTGGTCGCTAGAGAATGGTATCGAGCACACGCTGACTGTAGGACACGCACCACTAAGTTAAAGCCATAGATCACTACTCTGCTCCCATTTTCTAACTCCTCATCTTTTCTACTCTCTTTAGGATGACGGACGCTAAGATCAAGTACACCCAACCGGATGAAGGCACACCTTTTGATTTCACTTGAAGGAAGTTACTAAGTACCGAACATTGGACTACCAAGCTTTACCAGACTTTCAACTCCACTCTGCTCAAGAGGAGCGCCGAAGATTCACGCCACGCTCCAGAAGAACATTCGCCCCAATCACCAAGCCTATAGATAGTGTTTTCAAGGCACCAACTTGAGTCCAGGAAAGAGCATGGCAGCTCACATCACCATGGGACGATTGGAGAAGTTTATCAAGAAGACCTCAAGGACACTATCTACCAGATTTGCGGACGCCGAGATGACAAATGGGACGTCGTCAACACCAAGAAGGATAGATCCATTGCAGCTTTCATCCAGGAATTAAATCAGCACATTCGACGTCAGGAGAACCAAATGTGCAATGATATGTTGGAGTTACAGAAGACAAAGGGAAGGATCATCGAACTGGAAGAAGAACTAAAGACTACACGCAAGGAATACATGGACGAGATCGTAGCTCTGGCAAGACACAATAACGATCTTAAGTACGAGATAGAAGAACTCAAGAAGAAGTTGGCACTCAGGAATGAAGACCAGTATGTCGAATACCCAAGCGACTACATTAAAATCGACGACACCGATTCGGATCCAAGTGAACCCGACTTTGAAGACGGTCGAGCGTACATCATGGAGTCTTCCACCGGTTCAAATTAGTAGAAGTCCCCCACATATTAGTAGTATTTCCCTCCATGTAAACATTATAGTACACGCACTTTTGCGATAGTTAGATCGTTGTAAGCCCTTGTTTGATTGAATGAAGTGATTTTGTGTGCATTTGCTCATGTGCATTTGGGTAGTGATTCCCTTAGACCTCATTCTATTCTACATTTCTCTTCTTTTCTAAACCCAGCAGAAGCCTCGTTATACCCCTAAATCCGGAATTCAGTTCCAGCATACCCATGGAGGAGGAAATTCACATAACCATAACGGAACCAAGAATGGGAACGGGAATGGAGGAAGCAATGGACAGAACCGCACCAACCCGTCAACACCATCCAAGGTAGACCTGAGTCACATTACTTGCTTTAAGTGCCGCAAGACTGGGCACTATGCAAATGATCGCCCGTAAGGCCAGAATGGAAATGGCAATGGAAGCTCGAAAGAAGCCCAACCTTTCAACAAGGGATGTGAACCACATTGATGTGGAGGAGGTTGAAGATCAGCCCGATGCAAGAATCGGTAAGTTTTTGGTTAAGTCATTTATCTAGCTTGTTCTTTTCGATCATCGGTGCATCGCATTCATACAAATCAAGGGGATTTGTGGATAAGTACAAGTTACCAACCCAAGCCCTTAGGTCACCCATGCTAGTAACCTCACCCGAGCGTAATACATGGCTAGTAAATGGTGTGATCGACCGCCACTAAGGATTGGACACTATGTTTTCCCTCGCATCTAATAGTTCGAATCCCAAGGATTGATGTGATATTAGGAACGGATTGGTTATCAAAGTATGGAGGAAACATAGATTGTACCACAAGGTCAATTTTCTCACCACACCGTAAGGAAGAAGGATTATATGTATCACGGCAGACGAGCCGAGGAGAGCACAAGTTAATTGCTTATCAGAGTGGTACAGAAGAAGTACCATGGTGAAGGATTATCCGATGTATTTCCTAAGAATTGCCGTGAATGCCACCGGATAGAGACATTGAGTTTTGATCGAGCTGTTGCCGTGAACAGCCCGATATCGGCGACCGTCAGACAGATGCCCGCAAAGGATTTGGCGGAAATCAAGAAGCAGATTAAGGAACTATTGGATAAAGGTTTTACTCGACCAAGTTCTTCACCTTGGGGATCACCTGTTTTATTGGTGGAGAAGAAGGATGGATCTTTGAGAATGGTTGTTGATTATCGTGGATTGAATGAAGTAACAATCAAGAACAAGTACCCACTACCTATGATTAATGATCTGTTTGATCGCTTGCAAGGAGCCAAAGTGTTTTCTAAGATCGACTTATGCATCGTGGTACCATCGCTTGAAGATTCGGGAGCAAGACATACCCAAGACCGCATTTACTACGAGATATGGATCAGTACGAGTATATCGTTATGTCATTTGGATCGACTAACGCACCAGCCTATTTCATGAACCTGATGAACAAAGTGTTTATGGAGTTTTTGGATAAGTTCGCGTGGTGTTCATTGATGATATTTTGATTTTCTCAAGAATGAAGAGGAACACAAGGAACATTTGCGATTGGTTTTGGAGAAACCGAGGAACACCAGCTTGTATGCCAAGTTCAAAGAAATGTGAGTTTTGGCTAAAGGAAGTTGGATTTCTCGGACATGTTATATCCGGAGAAGGGATAGCAGTTGACCCCACAAAAGTTGAGACCAGAGCTAAATGGGAAGCACCAACGATAGTTGAGAGATTCGAGTTTCCTTGACTCGCAGGATACTACCAAGATTCATTGAGAATTTCTCAAGGATTGCAAAGCCTATGACTGAATTGTTGAAAAAGGAAAACAAATTCATATGGACTGAGGACTGTGAGGCAAGTTTTCAGGAGTTGAAGAAAAGATTGGTTACCTCACCAGCTTTGATATTGCCAGATCGACTAAGGATTATGAGGTGTATTATGGCGCTTCACGCCGAGGACTTGGAGCCGTGCTTATGCAGAAGGAAGAATTGTTTCAGATGCTTCACGACAACTTAAGCCTCATGAGTTGAATTATGCCACTCATGATTTGGAGTTAGCAGTCGTTGCATGCCTTGAAGACATGGAGACATTTTCTCATTGGAAATCATTGTGAAGTATACACGGATCACAAGAGTTTGAAGTACATCTTCACACGTATGAATTGAATCTCGACAAAGGAGATGGTTAGAACTTATCAAGGATTATGATATGAGACTGCATTACCACCGGAAAGGCTAATGTCGAAGGCATTTATTGAGCCGTAAGAGCCACGCCAATACCCTAATGATGGGAGGAATACCCAATGAGTTAGTCGAGGACCTTCGAGAGCTATGTTTGGAAATAGTTCCAGAGGCTATGTAGCAGCATTGGAGATTCAATCGACAATCGATGGACAAAATCGAGAGAAGCCCAAAAGGCGATAAGGAAGTTGCCTCTATAAAGGAGAAAATGGTCAAAGGAAAAGCTAAAGGATTTCGTGAGGATGAGCACGATACCCTATGGTTTGAAGACCGTGTTTATGTGCCCAATGACCCGTAGATCGTGAAGTTGATTTTGCAAGAAGCCCATGATTCACCCTATTCGATTCACCCAGAAATACCAAGATGTATTTGGATTTGAAGAATATTTTCCGTGGACCGGAATGAAGAAGGATATTGCGGAGTATGTAGCAGTTTATGATGTATGTCGAAAGTAAAGGCAGAGCATCGTGGCCAAGCAGGATTGTTACAACCGCTGCCGATACCCGAATGGAAGTGGGATAAACTAGGCATGGATTTCATCACAGATTGCCAAAGACTCGCTCAGATATGACTCGATTTGGGTCATAGTCGAATCGCTTGACCAAGGTAGCTCATTTCATTCCAACAAGACTACCTATAGCAGTGCTAAGTAGGCAAAGATATACATGACCAGAATTGTGTGTTTACACGGAGTTCCGAGGAGTATTGTATCGACATGAGGAACCCAATTTACCTCAAAATTTTGGAACCAGCTTGCATGAAACTTTGGGAACCAGATCGAATTCAGACAGCTTTCCACCCATTGCATCGATGGATGCACCGAGAGGGTCAATCAGATTTTAGAGGACATGTTGAGAGCTTGTGCACTAGATTATGGATCTAGCTGGGATGATAATTTGTCGATGCAGAATTTTCCTACAACAACAGCTACCAAACCAGCTTAAAGATGGCACCTTTCGAGGCTCAGATGGAAGAAGGTGCAGGACACCGTTGTCATGGGACTAAACCGAGATCGCCGCTTGTTTGGACCAGATTTGATTAAGGAGTCCGAACAGAAAGTTGTTGATTCGAGATGTGCTCAAGGTAGCCCACCTGCATGTAAGAGCTATGCCGATTCAAAGCGCAGCGATTGAGTATGAAGTTGGAGACAGAGTATATCTCGAGTATCCCCGCTTGAGGAGTTAAGCGCTTTGGAGTGAAAGGAAAGTTAGCACCCGCTTCGCTGGACCATATAAGATTTTGCAACGCATGGGAGAAGTTATGATAAGTTGGAATTGCTGTAAGGACTGTCAGAGTTCATGATGTATTCCATGTTTCTCAGCTTGAAGAAATGTCACCCCGAGATAGCAGAGGTACTGCTAAGAGACACAAAGTACACCGGAAGCAATTCATTGAAGGATGACTTGACATATGAGGAAAACCGGTTAAGATTCTCGATTATGCCAGCAGAGTTACCCGCAGAAGGTTATCAAGTTTTGCAAAGTTCAAGGAGCCACCACACCGAGGATGAAGCCACCGGGAAAGAGAGGAAGTTTTGCTCAAGGACCACCTCACCTATTTTCTAGCCAACCCAATCTCGAGGGCTAGATTCATCTTAAGGGGTAGGTTTGTAATATCCCAAATTTTCAATTTGGAATGTTATACATTAGGTCATCATGCATATCATATTTTCTCGCATTTTCCGATCCTAGAAAATTTCACGCAACTCAAGGACCCTCGAGAGAGTTGAAGTTTCATTATTTTCATATTTGGGATTTCCCAAATTTTGAAAATAGGATCATTTGGATTTATTTAAATTATCTTCATAAAATTTTCCTATAAAAATTTTAAGAGAGGGAATAATATGACTTTCCCAACATTTAGGAAAATGAAGATATTATAAATAAATCAAAATTTGGTTTTGAAGATTTATTTTGCTTAGGCAAAATGAGCATTTTAAAATTTATGCATGTTTGCCATTTTTTTAAAGTTCATTTTGTTCGACTCATTTTTAGGAGTCGGGAAATTTTGTTTTATTTAAATCGAGTTCATTTGGTATTTTTAATTCGCTTGGTTTAAATTTCAATTCCAAAAAACTGCTACTTTGGGCTAAGGCCCAAATGCCCAGCCAGCCCTGCCCGGCCCGGCCCGCCTCCCTCTCTCCTCGCTCATGCTTGCCGAGCGGAGTCCCGCCACAAGACGCCGCCTTCCGCCGCCCGGAGACTGCTCCGACCCGCGCCCCCTTGCCCCCTGGCGCGCCGCCCTCCCATAACACGCCGCCGCCCCCCTCTCCTCACCCCGAGCCGCCGCCTCCCAAGCCGAGCTCACATGAGCCTCAGCTGCCGTGGGACGCCGCCTCCGCCGCCGTTCCCACTGCCGCCGAGCCCCCGCCTCGCCGCCTCCCGAACCCCGCCGGACCTCGGCCGCCCGAGCCTCACGACTCGCGGCGAGAGCCACCGAGGTAGCCGCCCGCCCGCCCGATCCGTTTTCTCCAAAAACCCGATCCGGTTTTTTTAAGATATTCGTTTTTAAAAAAACCTAGATGGTTTTATTTTTTTCGGTTTCTTATTTAATCTAACGCTCACCGAACTGTTCGCTTCAATGAACGTGTTCGTTGGATTAGTTCTGTTAACGAACGTCCGCTATTTAATCCGCTCGCGTTTTCTTTTAATCGAATTAATCCGCTATTTTTCCGATTCGATTTCCGATCCGATTTTCAAATCTGTTTTATTTCTCGCCGCTTATCGGAATCAGTGATTCAAGCGCTGGAGTTTCAGAACGAAACCGCCGTTCGACTACCCTACTTTCACAGAGTTTTGCTACTGTGAAATTTTGACCTAGTTTCAGATTGCTAAACCGAGTCGTTTTCTCGAAGTTTCGACTTTCGATGTTTATTTTGATTCGAATCTTTTGCAACCAGTGGTTCTTAAGTTGAACTTTCTGTTAGATCTTCTATTCGAGTTTTCCCTGCATTAGATGAGTACTTATTGTATGCTTGTTGTTTGTCTGCGTAGATCACCCGAGTGCGCCGCTTGTTACTTCAATCTCTAGGTCTCATGGATCATCGCTAAGGCAAGTAACACTTGATCATACTCTTCTCATACCCAGTTTTTATGCATTAGATCTATTCCTTAAACACTTGCATGTTTAGGATCAAATTAAATTGTGGGATTGGGAAGTAGATTGAAGTAGTACCTATTACCTGCTTTTACTTATGAAACCTTGGGAGTTACTTCTACGCTTGCTTATTATGCCATGCTATGCTAGTAGACGTGGATTGGGTGAGTGAATATCCATGATGATGTGAGATTGTTAATTAATGGTTTATCTAAGGTGGCAACCTAAACACACATCTGGGTGGATTGAGGCACCTGTTTCCATCAGACTTGCTCAGATTTCTTCTGGACCGCCACCTGTGCTCTAAGGGATCATAAGATTATTCAAACTGAAACTTCCGTGCAGCCACAAGCCAATTATGGGCTCTGCGAGTTGACTAAGTTGTGCGAACTCTTACGGGTAGGCTAGCTGATGTAGGGGATGTAGGTTGGTACGGTCTACCCACATGTAAGGTGCTAGCGCTTCGAAAGACTATGTCTCGGCCATCCGCTTCTCAAACACCATGTAGTGCGAGAACCAAGCGGAGGCGATCGAGTCTTGTGGGGAAAAGTGCAAACCTCTCGCAGAGTGTATAAACTAATCATGATTAGCCGTGTCCCCTGTTATGGACAATTTGAGTATCCGTAATTGAATATCATGTGAATCTCAACATGTTACTTCTAAATAAAAGTTATTGGGATTTTGATGAGTATTTTTTAATTGGGATTGAGGATGTCAAACCATTCTCAATGTTTAACAACCACCATGATAGTTAAATAAAATTATTCCTTTGTTGTAGGGAAAATCAGCTTTATGCAATGTAAATCAGAGAGCCTTACCACCAGCCATATATGCATGTAGTATAGGCTTATTTCCTTCATTGCTCTTATGTGTTACATTGCCAAAGATATTCCATGTGTCAATTGTTGGCTGCAACTTTCACGCTTGCAGACTTTTCTGACGACAAGTAAGGTGTTAGGTCGTGGTTCTATACTCAAGATGCCGTTGGAGTTGATGGACTCGCTTATCTTCCAAGCCTTCCGCTGTTATTATTAGATGGCCTTAAGCCATATTATTGTAATAAGTTCCTTGTGGACAACGATGTAATAAGTGTGTGATTGCTACTCGCAATAAATCCTTCGGCATCGGTGGTGTCAGCATTATCGATCCAGGGATGACATCGAGCACGAGACTCGGGTCCATTCGGGTCCGGTCGCTACATTGTGAACAGCTCGAAGCGGTGGAGGGTGGCAAAGTTGGAGCGGCAGCGTGAGGCGCACGACGGCGTGGTTGAACTGGTTCGGCACGGACGGCTCGGCCTCGCTTCGACTACTAGCCGTGGAGGGCGCTAGCTTGAGGTTGCGGTGGACGACGACGCCGGGTATCGGCTCCGGCGTGATGGAGGAGGGCGGCGGTTGATGGGTGGGATGGGGTGGCGGACGGAGGACGCCGGGGTTTCGCGGATAGTGGAGAGGTAGTTTTGGCGCCCACGGAGTACGAATGGGGAATCGGACGGGTGGGGGGAACCATGTTTCGGACCGGGACGCGCTTGTTTTTGGCTTTTTTGAATACAAGATGGGACGCGCTTGTTTGAAATTTGGGGAAAGTACAAACTTTGCCCCCCTCTTAAATTTCGGACCCATCATGGGTCGGGGTAGGATGGTAATCCTGTGTCCCAAATAATGGGCGGAGCGATTTCAGCCGCATGATGTGTGCTTAGGCAGCCATTGTGTATGAATGCTTTTCGGATGTGGTTATGCGTGGCATCTAGATGAAGCTACAAACCTACCCCGGTTTAGACCTTTGGACGTCCAAAGTAGGTTTCACGGGTCGGAGTTATTAGAAAAGTAATTTCTTGTACTACCAAACATTGGTCTAACGCGGTTTCGAGCGTAGTAGAGGCTCTTTACGCTTCGCTCAAAATTTTGAAACACAAGCATTCACGCTTAGAGTACTCTTGAACTATGAGGATTGACCTAAATGACAACATTATATTTGACCTTGTATGTTTGAAAACCTCATTAAATTATCCGCTTCTTTTTGAAATTTTGACACTTGAAAATCCTATAACTACGATTATTTTGGAATGGAGGAGCTAATTTGAATCTATTTTGTACACGACTACATATGCTATTATGTACAAAATCAGAGCAAAGATTGGTGCCCCATAATTTAGGTATGGTTTACAAATGCCATGATATCAAATTCAAATAATTGAATGGACTTCATGTTGAATTCGATTTTTAAACCACCTTAAGTTGAATTCAAATGTATGCTAGTTCATAGGTAGCTATTTATAATGTCCATTGTGTAACTTTCAGATGTATAATGTGCTTTACACACACAACATGAACTATACTCACGCTTATATTCGATTGCTAAAGCGATGCATTGTCCGAGTTCAAAATACTAACTATGTGGATTAATTGTGTCGAATAATAACATAGACATGCTCAAATTCGATAGAATCTAGATGTCCGATGGATCAATGACCGCCTTACGCTAATTGCAAATATCATGATCCCATCCTAATATTTGGATAGAATTTATATCTTTAATCAATGTGTAGATCAGTCTTTACGTAGTTTCACTCTCCATCGGTGGTCTCTCACACATGCTCACACACTCTCTCCCGAGGTGTCTTTCTCGCACACATGCTCTAGATATAACCCTCCTTCCCTCTCGTAACCATTTACAACTGTTTTCACTAACCTTTATCACAAGCACTCTTCCTCTCGCAAACATACACACGCACAATCCTCATCGACCCTTTCTACCTGCCTACGTGTCTCATGTATGCACATTATCTTTATGCCTGTCTCTCACGCATTGTCTCACACCTCTCTTCCTAATCGACGAGTATGATTCTAGCAGAGCATTCTGTAGGATGCCCCTTAAAGTTAGGTTGGATGAATAGTAGTATCAGAGATAAATGGGTTACCTTAGTCCGAGAACCTAGGGTTACAAATCCTAGCCGGCTTTGTCTATGGACACAGAGTCCTTCACAATTCTGCTATCTTTGTCTTGTACGACTAGTCATCCATGGGTCTTCCTAAATGCGCCACGGGCCGACCAATGTGGCGCAGGACGGAACCGAACGAAGGGCCTCACCTCGACCCACGGACCTCACGCGTGACACACCCTCTACCCCCACGCCTCATTATCTTCTCACACCCACACATACCAACACAAACACCACACACACGTAAAATTTCTCCTGGTGCCTCTATTCCTCCCCTTGCATATACACACTCAAGGGAATGGAATCTCTTGTCGTGACGCCATATTCATCTCTCTCTCTCTCTCTCTAGACCACTCTCATTTCTCGTGCTATCTCTCCCACGCCTCGCCGGCCCTCTATCCATGCCTCTCTCAATCGTAATACACACACATACCTCTCTAGGCCCCGCCAAATGCATCAACTACACATTCACACATGTTACATCATGTACCCCATTGATCTAAAAAGCCCTCTCTTCACGTTTATTTCGCATACAACATTCCTTTTGAATAAAGTGTGGCCAAAAAATTATTTTAGAGTTTCTACATATATACAACATTACAAAGTTATATGGAGGAGTACGAATGCTAATTTGCATTGCATGGTGCCCACAATGATATTTATTCCGCACTGTGAATTTGTATATTTTTATACTATATACAAAGTTAGTCATAATAAAGAGAAATGAAGAGCATCTCTCTCTCCATCACATCCCCCCAGACGCCTTTCACGTATGCACACAAAACTATCTCCGGGTCCTCTAAAAGTAAGCCCCTAGAAAATTCACGCATGTTTCATCTTTCTCTCGCGATATATGCAATGACGATCATTGTATTTGAAGCGAAAGCACGATACGTACATTGGACTTCAGAATCCACTCATTACGGTCACCATTTATGTTTAGTGGTTATTATACAGTCACGGGCTCACCGTATAACTCAGATTTGCTCATGACATGACTAGTTGACCAGCTTAAACGCTCCACGTGGCACCTCTAGTGTTGCATCACATTATCTCACTACCATCGCTACCACCGCCGAATTTGTATCTACTCTACATCTACACTCTTATAAAATACATAAAATACACTCTTATAAAAAACAGAGTTGGTGATGATGGTGTGCCGCCATCCTGCAATATAGGCCGTCCGTTTATATCCGACGGATAGGAAAGAAACTATGGCAATTTTGCAAAAGGTACCCACACACCTCTCCACATTTGCAAATAAGGCCTTCCCTCGCTCATCCTTTCTCTCACAAGATAAACAAGTCATACAAATGCATCTTGATGTTACGCAACGCACGGGCATCTTGCTAGTAAGAATGAAAACAAACGACAAAAAAATATTTGGACGGTGGTTCAAGTCATGACCAAGGGCACAGCAGACAAGGTGGCCTTGTATTGGTATGTCGAGCCGTCTGCTTTAACACACAGGAGCTGGTGTGGTGATTATACACACGCACGCATGCACACGAACTGCATCCACGCAACACTCACACAAACACATGCACCCACGCACGCACGCAACACTCACACGTACACACGCAGCCACGCACGCACGCAACACTCACGCGCACACACGCAATACTCACACGCACACACGCACGCATGCATGCACACACCAGTACACCACACGACCAACACACACTCTCACGCCAAGTGCTCAACCTACACGCATGCGCACACATCAGGCCCCGATGCATACATACACAACCAGTGATTCCCGCGCACGGGTTGGAGCCTTGTCGCTACCGCGTAAGTTTGAGTTTATCCGACCTTTTGCCTATGCGAATCGACAGTGGGACCCACAAGGAACATGGTCAATTTAACTAGTCAACATGGCGCCATGCAGACTATTTGGCCGGTCAACAGAGTGCAATCCGATGCTGAACTGTGAGCAAGTGACCGATAATCACCGCAAAACGATATAGTGACCGTAATCAGCTTATTCTCAAGTTCGTGACCGATACGCTTTTCTCTCAGAGGCCCTCCAAAACTACATCTCTACACATTCTCGCATGTTACATCTAACAACTATGCAATACAGCACTACTACTACACTCTAACACAATAAATCATGTGTTTTTAGTTTTACTAGATATCATATTGTTACTTATAATTATTCAGTTTGCATACATTAAAATTGCCTTTGAAATGTATGGCCAAGATTATCTACATGCGAGAAAAATCCCGCCTTTTCCTGCTTAATCGGTTTGTATCGATGGATCGTATGAAACAGCAAAACTATAATACTATACAAGACAAGTGATAGTTCACTGGGCGTCGTGGTCGCCTACCTCCGTCAGAAGAGTGGAGCGCCGCTTTCATAAATCTTCTAGTCCTTTCGCCGACATGTGGGACATCAAGCTACCGGTTCCACGTGCCATACCGAATATAGTGCAAAGCAGCCGGGTGAAGCACCCTACCATGGCGCCAACGTAGTAATGAGCAATGAGGCGCCAAATCACAAAGCTGCACCTTTCCGCAGTTAAGTTGAGGGACGGCAACCATCATTTCACTCTGCTGAATCCGCTTCTCCCTCATCTTCTTCAACTTAACCACGTGTTGCTTCGCCGTTGTTCTGCCTCATGTGGGATGTGGATCGCTTGGTAAAGCAACGACACGTGGGACCGCATGTTAGCAAACCGCCAGACAACATCCTCCAAAATAAGAAGCATAATCCTAGACTTACAAAGGGCTATGTAGCTGCTACGATACTTTCCATCTAATCTATATATGCCCCTCGATTTTTAGGTGGGTGGGCCTAATCCTCTCCTTTAATCCAATCAAATAGTCCCACATCACATCAGTTCGTAGCTTTACGTAAACCATTACGTGGATGTAGCATTGCTCAAATAAGAAACCTCCCCGCCATCCGCTGACAAAATCACCTCCTTTTACTAATCTTGATTCTATAATTTTTAGATCAATATAATTGAGATTTGTATAGATAGCACACAGAGCAAAACCAAGTGGTACGGTTAAGGGCATCCACAATGTGTAGCCAAATGTGAAAATAGCTTTTGGCATCGTGGGAACCATTGTGGACGATGTTGCCAAAGCCAAAAGATGGAACCAAGCTCCTCGATTGATTGATTGAAGGAATAGAAAATGCAACGCTCTCCTCTTTCTCCCATGCTTGGATGCATGTAGTACAATATAGAGCATGAGTCTACTCCCCGTCCCTTCTATCACAAATCACAGAGCAAAGGAGGCGTCAAATCACAAAAGCACGGACGAAGCAACCATCATTTCACTCTTCGTTGACTCCGCTTCTCCATCGTCTTCTTCGAGAAACCATCTCACCGCACTAGTACTCCTAGTAGTACTAGTAAAGGACTTCCTGGATGCAAATAAGGCGGTTGTCTCGGCTTGCAGGTGGCACTTGAGAACGACTTGCCATGGTCTCCCTCAATGGTGTTCTCCGTCAAACGCACTTTGCCAAACCACCCAAAAAAAGATATCGTTGACGTCACCGCAATGGGGAAGGAAGTAAAATATAGTTACTACCTCCATTTTTTTTGTACACAAGGCCAGTATATCAAAATTACAATTTGCAAAGGGCCATTAACACTAATCGAGGCAAAATTGATGGGGTTTGCAACCAAGGACATTAATATCCCCTGCATGCATGCAGAAGTGAGAAGGTTGGTTTGCATGGCGCTGCATTAATCAAGCAATGAGGAGTGAGATGGTTAGCTCTTTGGTCTTTGGAGAAAAAAATACGCATTAATTGACACGTGAAACGAGGATTTGTATCGATTAAATCCCGCGAAGGAAAACCTCGCCTTTCTTTTTTAACACTAGTACTCCTAGTACGTACGTACTTATCCTGTTTGGGTCTAGGCCTTGCATTGCCAAACTTCGCCACACATTTTTGCCAAGCTTGCCTAAAGTTTTCAAAATGAGAAGGAGGTACACTTGTGCACGGTTATCGCGGTCGCACCGCACCCTCACACGGTCGCTCCCTGCACGCCATGGTCGCACCACACCTCACACACACGCTCCCTGCATGCCGCAAACCCAACCAAGGGAATGCACCCTCATCGACATGTGCCGTCGCATGTGAACAAACCAAACTCAGCCATCCTATCGCTGACACATAATTTTCGTTCATAGAGCATGTTTATCCAACCACATGTTGGGGAGTATCCGTACGGCCCGTGTGGTGGTCTGTTGGGGAAGAAGAAGAGGTGAGGAAGAAGGAAAGAAGGGTTAGGAGACGTAGGATATTCATCCAACCGCCTGAAATGGTAGATCGACCCAAGTCAGCGACTTGCATAACAAATATATGTTTTACACAGCAAAAGATCCATAAAACAACAACATAAAGAAAAACTATCATCGCTCATGAAAGAGACGGCCTCGCTGTTTTTGGCTGCCGGCGCCAAACCAGCTGCCGCTGCCGACGTGTGTCTCCGCACCATGGTTGTCCTCGGCCTCCAGCCTACTCGCTCAAGCGGAGCGCATGGGCGCTCTGCACGGACAAGAGCACAGCCCGTTCAAGTCGAGGACGCCCGGTTCCGCTTCGCAGAGGGCCTCGATGGCAGCGGATCCGCAAGGCCTGCCGAAGTCGAGCCTCCGCCGCCTGGTTCAAGTCCAGACGCCCGGTTCCGCCGCAGGAGGGCGCCGATGGAGAGCGGCATCCACGCACTTCGCGCCGAAGTCGAGCCTCGCCGCCCGGTTCAAGTCCAAGACGTCCGGTTCCGCCGCAGGAGGGCTCGATGGCAGCGGCATCCACGCGCTCCGCCTCAAGTTGAGCCTCCGCCGCCCGGTTCACATCCACGACATCCGTTCCTCCCGCAGGAGAGCCTCGATGGCAGCGGCATGCGCGCGCTGCTGCCGAGTTGAGCCTCCGCCCCCGGTCCTCCTTTAGTATCGCCATGTTGAACCGCTGGTCCGCTTTGCACCATGGAGGACCTTGACGCCGCACGAAGTCGACGCCCATCGCCTCATACCCATCGGGGCCTTCGCGATGACCTCCGCCATGAACATTAGATCGGCTTCTCCTCCTTGTAGCTTGGCTCCAGAGAACTCGGGGATTGGCCCGCCGCAAAGCGAGCTTGGGAACGGAGGTCTGTGGCGCCGACCGCCGCCGCGATTTCTGCGCGCCCGCGCCGCCAAGATCTTGTAGTAAGTGATCTTGCGGCGCACCATGGCTTTCCGGCGAACTAGGGGACGCGTGATGCGGGCTAGGGGATCGAAAGGTGGGGGAATGGGCTGGAGATTTGGTGTGGTTTTAGATTGGTCACAATGGGCAGGAACTTAGGAGTAACATCACACACTCCAATACAAGTTTGCTTATGTGGCACATATTTAATGAAGAGAGAGGTGCTTGTGGTAACTAGCTAAGTTACCGGAACATCACACACTCCAAGAAACAATGAGTCTATATCCTAATAAATACATCGCTGCATGACACTACATACATGTTCCTACCCACTATGGAGGTAGTAACATAGTCTAAGAAACTGTGTAGCTTACTAGCTTATGTTCCTGCCCATTGTGACCAGCCTTAAGGCAGTGGCTGGCATAGGCCGAGCAGCGAAGGTTCTGGTGTGAATAGTGGTTCCGGTGACGACCGGTCAATCGGTTTTGATCAGACATCGCTTCTTGTCGTCTTCAAGCAGCCCGCACGCTGACCTCCACGCCGCCACCGAATCGAACGCGCTTGCCTTGTGTTTTCGCCGCCAGGGACCGCAGCTTGAGAGCAAACCGACGCCCCTCCCTCCCCGCCTCGCCTGCCATTTATTATACCACCACTCCCTCCGCTTTATGCGGAGTAAATAAAACAGAGGGAGTATACTACTGATGAGGATCCTCGACGTGGGTCGAACCCATTGAGTAACCGACATGCGGGCCTAGCAAGCATGGGGTCCGCCAAGAAGTGACCGAAAGGGAGGGTAAGGCAGGGATACCTACGCCGAGGATCCACTTCCACTATACTACTTTGACCAAATGTTAGAGTAATAATATATGACATGCAACTTACACAAATGTTAGAGTAATAATATATGGCATGCAACTTACACAAAGCATACAGTGGTCTAATGCATTTTTCGAGGCTAACTTTGACCAAATGTTAGAGTAATAATATATGACATGCAACTTACACAAAGCATACGGTCAAATTCAGATGTGAAAGGAGTTTCCAATGATATAATTTTCACATTATACATCTCATGTACTATTAATCTTGTCAATAGTCAAATTGGAAACCATCTTGAGTACAAATCTAGGAGTACGTATTTAATCTAACAATATTGATTGGGCGCCGTTGAATGTTGATACCTTTTTGATCAAAGTAGAGATACTTTGACTACACATAAAACTTATATGTAAACTAGAAAGAATAGGAGGGAGTATATTGTACGCTCAAAAACGAAACGAACATTGAATACCCTTTATATATGATTTATGGATGCTATGATCACCTGTTCAAATTTTGAATCCGCTTTAGGTATCACGTGTTCCCACTGCTCCCTCTCAATTTCATCTCGGGTCCGAGATCTATGGAAAGAGGACTAGGTGGGTACATGCGAATGATACTCGCTGAATGTTCAAATGAGGCATGCGGAGGATGGACTCGATCGAGGCTTACATGATCGATGGAGAAGAGGGTTGAGAGGAATGAGAAATAAGAAAACGCCACATGATTATACTTGAACGGCTCAAATAAACAATAAGTTGTCTCGCTGGCCTACATAGTGAAAGGCCTAATGCGCAACATGGAGCACCGACGCATCTAATATGGCCGGAAAACAGGGAAACCGACATGTGGGCACACCTGCTCGGACGACGAGCGCAGATTAGTCCAATGGAGGAGCTGGCCCACGACCTCCTCGCCACCAACAACCGCTCATGTGGGTCGTTAGCCAACAACGGGCGCAGCTCCAAGACCGCCTCTAGACACGGCGATCAAGGTGAGCTTACACGCCATATCATCGCTAGACACGGTCGGTTTCAGCAGCCGAGGGTGGCGTTAGTGCTGTGGCACCACCAATGGTATGTTTGGTTTGTGCCCAAGGTTGCCCCATCAAAGCATTGGGTAGCCAAAATTTTGGTTGAGGTATTGGTTGCCCATGATTTGGCCGACATTGGCAAGAAAATGAACTAGAGTTGGCTAGAGTTCATTGGCATGCCAAAGAAATGGCAACCATCCAAACAAAGACCAATCTTTGGGTCATGACCAAAATTTTGGTTGAGGTATTGGTTGCCCATGATTTGGCCGACATTGGCAAGAAAATGAACTAGAGTTGGCTAGAGTTCATTGGCATGCCAAAAAATGGCAACCATCCAAACAAAGACCAATCTTTGGGTCATGACCAAAATTTTGTAAGGTGCACTTTGGCCACAATCCAAACACACCCCAACACCCGGCTCATCGAGGATGCACGGGAGCCGCGACGCATCCGCTGGAGTGGTGTAGCGCGCCAACTGCATCCTCTCGACCTGAGACCATGCCGGTCGCCTTGCTTTTTCAATGACATGCGGGATCACATGTGAGCAAAGGGCATCTCCAACATTGCCACGACCACAGCTGACTACCCCGCACACCAAAACCTCGCCCCTCACGCCGTCGCAGAGTGCTCTCCCAGCCGGCAGCTGCCAGTTGCCCGCATTCATGCGGTCCATTCAGATGTCGTCATAAGAGGCTCGGTGCCCGAGGAACCAACTCCGCGACTTAATGACGCACCCGGACGCTTTTGGCCTCACCGAATGCGCTTACTTAAAGCGGCAACGCCCAGCTAACCTCCACACCATAGCGCATCGTCCTCCTACCGCACCACATCCGCCATGACCGCAAGTGTGAACGCCTCGGAGAGCTTGTTCGGGATGAAGCTCGAGGTCGCCGCCGCCAAGTCGCCATGCGACGCAATAGCGGCGTAGCCGGACGTGAACGCGATCGCACAAGCAGGTACACGCTGGCGCCGACGACGGAGCACCGCCACCACGCTGCCCTACTTGCCGCCGCCCAACGCCCGACACCGCCGAGGTCGGGACTCTCCGAGGATGAGTAGGGCATGGAGGCGGCAGGCATGGTGTGCCAACCGGCCGGTCCAGATCCCGTGTTCTACTTTTTCTCGCCGAGACCGCACCTTCACTTCACGGGTCTTGAACCCCGCCTCTGCACATAGAGATCGCAGATGGAGGACATCGGCCGCCAGAGAATAGGTTTAGGGTCGGGTTTTTTATTTTTATGTCCTATAAAAGTTCAAATGTAATGAAAATCTTCCGTGTTTGCATTAATCTCGCCGGTGTATATGAACTTTCACAATAATATACATATTGTAGGAGTACTAGAAGATGCTCCTCGTGCTGCACGGAAGATCAAGATCTTGTGGGAGAAAAGGATGAACGAGGGAAAGCCTTATCTCGCAAATGTGGAGAGGAGGCGGTAAATTGTCATAGTTTCCTTCCTATCCGTTAGATATAGATCGGACGGCCTATATTGCAGTGATGACAGCACACCATCATCACCAACTCTGCTTTTATTGAACCGAGACAAATCTAACATGCGAAGTAAAATAAACATATAGGGTCTATACATACACAAATTATCTTAGGCACTCCAATAGTACGCCCACTACACATTCACGCATTTCACATCTTTCTACATCTACGGAACCTACGAAAGGGTTAACGAATTGCCTCTCTCTCATCCCCGATTTTCATGGTGGTGGGCCCTCCTCCCCAATCTACAATCAACAGCTCACACATTTCACATTACGTTAATTACGAATCGGGATTACGAGGTGTAGCATTACTCGTCCTAAAAACCCAACTAAGCCAACCTCCCAAAGATATCGCTGGAAAAGACCCGCCGCGCTGCTTTAGTCGGGATTACCGGATTACTAGTAGTAGTATCGATGGATCGCGCTAAGCAACAAAAAAATTTTTGAGGGGCGAAGCACCTAGTTTAAAAGGAAAAAGGCGGTACACTCACAAGACTTCGTCAGCGTCGATTGCACCCCACACACGCTCGTCCTCGCACACGGCTCACGAACGGAACACGCTCGCTTGCTCTTCACCGACACGGGACTGCACTTGGAGAAACCGACCATGCGCCAAACTCCCCGCCCACCGCGCAAAAATCCTCCCCCACACACACACCCAAAATTCCCCAAACCGATTCAACCGCCTTCGCCAACTAGCCAATAATATTCCCCAAACCCCCTCCCCCTTTCCTCCACTCCATTCGCCCGCCAAAGCCGCCTCCCCCCGCCAAGGCCGACACGCCACCATGCTGGTTCGGCGATCCTCTCGCCCCACAAGACGCTTCTCAGAGATCGCCGCCTCTTCAGCCGCTACCGCCACCTCTACGCTACGTTTGTGGAGGCGCGACGGTCAGTCGGCCGCCATCACCGGCGACGTTCAGGTGGAGACGACGGCGGTCAGCTTTCTCCCACGGCACATGCATTCTAGACTGAGGCCCCGCTCATGTCGGTGTAGCGCTGAATGTTAGCCGATAGACGCTGTTAATCTCACTGCTTGTCAAGTAGTTTATCGTCAATATGCTCGCTAAGAAGCTTCCTTGCCCTGTTCTCGCACTCAATTTGCTTAGCTGAGATGGCATGCCAAGGCCGATTAGTTGCTAAAATATCCTGCCATATATTTATTGTGACGATTGCCATGGTCTAGTAGCCAATCTGTTAGGTGAAATAGCTCACACCGCTTTATACTCGATCTTTGTTGCTGCGATGGCCTTCGATAGTTCGATGGTCTGTGTGCTCGGCCTCATTGATCGCTGAAACAGCCTCCATAATTTGGCACTCAAATCTGTTTGCTGAATTAGCTTTACATATATTTCACATTTAGATCTGCTCATCCAAATATCTTGCCATAGCTTTAGACATCGACCTAGGTATTTTTTTTTCGACTTCATAAAAAGCATATATGTTTTTCCTGTAATATCTAGTAGAAGAACTAATTTGTATGTCTAATGATGGACAGACTTGATAACTTCGCTCAAGATTCTCCGCTGCATATGTCGAGGGGTTGAAAACTTCATGAACTTTATCGAGCTGAGTACGGTGGTCCAAATCAGATGTGCTCGCCCATGTAGCAGCTTGTATGAATTCAGTTACAAGACCCCACCAACTGTGCAAAATCATCTACACTTGTATGGGATGTCGGTCACATATACTAGGTGGGTTCATCATGGTGAAGGTGTGAACGCCAATGTTATTGACTACGTGGAAGCAGCAGATCACCATCTTGATCTGCCTCGATGCTCGTGGAAGAGGAGGAGGAGGTGGTGGTGGAGCCATGAGTTTGACCAACATATGCTATGAAATGCTCGTGCATTCCGTGAACTTTCACCGCAGAAGAAAACGGTGGGCCCGCATGTTGGAACAATGCAACGCTCCTGTCACCCTAGGAAATAAGTCTGTCAAGATTCTCAGCTATGGTCACCTTTCTTCAGTGAAGACATCCGAGCGGATGACCAACAAATCATTCGATGCGATGTTGGCTGCTTTCCGCAAATCTTTCCCAGATGCGCCTCGAGCTGCCACACACCTACAAAGAAATGAAGAATTTCCTTCGTGCGCTTGGAATTGATATGATATGATCCATGTTTGTAAGAATAATTGTGTTCTGCTCCTAAGGATTATGCCAACTTAAGTGAATGCCCGAAATGCAAATCATCAAGATGGAAAGATGGCGATGTTGTGAAGAGGATTCTCATAATGTTCTCGAGACATTTTCCAATTACACCAAGATTGCAGAGGTTGTTTCATGATGTCAAACAAGAGAGGATGTACTGTGGCATTCTAGGAACCAGGAGTACAGAGATCGAATGTAATGAGCCATCCATCTCATGGTAGTGAGTGGAAAAGCTTCAATGATAAACACAAAGAGTTTGTCAATTCCGAGAAACATTAGACTTGGCTTAGCTTCGATGGATTTAACCCATTTGGCCACCAGAGCGCCACATATAGCATGTGGCCAGTGCTTGTTATCCTTACAACATGCCTCCAAATGTCTCGCACCAAAGAATCAAACTACATGATGGCCTTGCTCATCCCAGTCCAAAAAGTCCTGGAAAGGATTTTGATTTGTTCATGGAGCCTCTTGTGGAGGAACTTCAACAGCTATGGAAGGGTGTTCTCACCGAGACCTATATAGCAGCCCACCAGCTGATTTCTTTCTCGCGGTTGTTATAATTTGGTGCATCCATGATTATCCGGCTTTGGGCACTATGTCGTATGTTAACGACACATGGTTACAATGCATGTGTTCGCTGTGAGTGAATCCGCCATACACGCAATACTTAGCAAGATCTGTTACATTGACACCGCTGCTTCTTGCCAAGGACAAGCCGCATCCTAGAAAATACCAAGACATGTGTTCAATGCAAAGCATGAAAACCGTGATGCGCCAAAGAGGCTCACCGCCGATGAGTTGCAAGTGGAATTAGAGAAGGTCAGTATATTACACCAGAAACCATCCCGTAATGGTAGCGGAAAAGGAAGCGTAAGGTAGAAGAGAGATTATTGTTTACCCGCAGGTCCACTTTGTGGGACTTGGAGTATTGGAAAGATTTGGATCTGCGATAATCTTGATGTGATGCACATCGAGAAAATATATGTGACAACATTATCGGCACACTTCTTAATATTGAAGGCAAGACGAAAGATACCTTAAAATCTAGGATTGATTTGACACACCGGTATCGTAAAGGATTTGGTGTGCAAGATGAAGGTAAACCACGGATATGGCACCAGCTGTGTACGCCTTGGACAAGGTAAAAGAAAAGAATTTCATGAGGTCCTGCCACGTGAGATTCCCACATGGATTTGCTTCCAACCCTGAAAGGAGAGTCAGTGCAGATGGAAACAAGGTACAAGGGTTGAAAACTCATGACTGCCACATCCTACTTCAAAGGGTTTTACCTGTTATCCTTAGAGGATTGGGCCGCCCTGACTTATACAGAGCAGTTGCAGAGTTGGGACAATTCTTCAGGGAACTCTGCAGTAGAAATATCAGGATAGATGCTTTGGAGCGTCTTAGAGACAAGATACCAACTATCCTATGCGACCTTGAGAAGATATATCCTCCAACCTTCTTTGATGTGATGGTGCATTTGGCTGTTCATCTACCTGATGAGGCACTACTTAGAGGTCCAAAGATAGATGGTGGATGTACCCTATTGAAAGGCGGCTAGGCACTTTCAAGGGCTATGTTAGGAACAGAGCTAGACCCGAGGGTTCCATTGCAGAGGCCTACATTGCTACGTAAGCGCTGACATTCTCGCTCAAAATACATTGAAACAAATTGATCACTTAGCAAAGAGGTGGGTGAAGACAATCCCGGCTCAATGTTTTCGATTATTCTGCTCGAAAGTTACAGGAAGAGTCGACAAGAGGACAAACCTAAAGATTTGGACAAAATGGTTTGGTATGTGTTGAATAACTGTCCCGAGATACTACCTTATATCAAGTAAGTGCAAGATCGCAGCTTATACATCGTAATCTACTAAACTTGCAGACATTCTTATATATTTAGATGTTTGACGCGATCACTATGTTGTGCAGCATCTACAAAGAGGAGTTATCGCAAAAAATCCAAGAAACATTGACAAACTGGTTATGGCAGGATTTATAAATGGTTCAAGAACCATGTAAGCTTTTGAAGTGCAATCGCCGCTTTTTTAATATATTGAGTACATAAGATGATCAGCTTGTCTATTTTCTAACCATAGGTTAAGAAGATGCGGAGGATGGGCAGGCAGTTGATGATGCCCTTTACTCACTAGCAATGGGTCCCGATACTCGGTAAGACATTATGAATCTTATGTTGTTGGAGATGTGCGCTACAACACCCTTGCACGAGACGAAGGCAGAAGACACAAAACAGTGCCATCATGAGCACGGATACGATGACAAAGAGACAACTGAAATGTATGCTAACATAATGACATTGTTCAGCTTGCAGATATCTCCAGTTTCGAGGATCATCGGTGTGGTTCTCACAGTCGTCGCTGGTATAACCTGTTTTCCGTGATCGCAAAACCCAGAGCTGATGATTATTTCAAATCCATCAATGTCAAGGCGGCATACCGCACCAACGAGCCTTTTATTTTGGCAAATCAAGCAACATGATATTTTTCTTGGAAGACACATTTGCACGTAGCGATGACTCGAGAGTATTGCAAAGGTTTGAGCAGAGGAATTCTTTAATGAAGTTGCACAACAAGATGATGCTTACACCGCTCCCCGATGTACAAGATAACACAGATGTTCCTAATATCTTTGAGAACCATCACGCCAATGACGCCGCTAAAAGATTGCCTGTCGTGCCGTGGACATACAAGAGTTGATCAAGAAGAAGCCAACGCTCGAGGACGTTGAGGACGAAGAAGAAGATGACACCATGGGGAATTACGATTCAGACCGATACACATGGCGAAGATGTTGACGCTGCTGCAAGGATGATGATTACATTGCTTTTGTCGATTTGCTGCCGTAAGACGCTTTTTATCTACTATGTGAAATTGTGTTTGCTATGACAACTGAAACCCGATGAACATGTTGTTTAGTATTTTGCCGTGAGAACATCACTTGTTATGTATGCTGATTTGTGTTTGGTGATTGTATGACAACTAAAACATGATGACATTGTTGTTTAGTTGTACTCATATTTGGCTGTGAAACTTGAATTTGATGACATAGTTTGTTGTTGGACTGCAATTTGCTCGACGCCTTCGAATGAGAACAAAGCTGACCCGACAGGCCTCTCGCTATTTATTTATTTATATGAGCAAAAGGATACCCCTGATTTCAAGTAATAGAAATCATTAGATGTTCACAACACTACGCCCAGCCTGCTACACAAGGTTTCATTCATTACTAGTTTCAAAGAAAGTGCTCATGTCGAGCCAATCGAATACATCACGAAAAGCTACATACATCGCAAATAAAGAGACAATCATCCTACAGAGCACATCGATTTTGCCCATTATCTTCACAAGCTCTTTCATCTCCTCATTGTTGTCAAGGCCGCTCAGCAGCTGTTGCTTGGCCATGATCGAGGAACTGCATCTTTAACCTTCTCGCTCGTGATCTTCCTCTTCCGCTGCTCCTTCGCCATTTGTCCAACACCCCAACCTGCTGGTATTGGGATTCCTCGCTAACCAAATAATCAGCGAGTTGCATTCCCCACATCAAGAACTTCCCGTAAATACAAATCACACTAATCTTCCCTTTTCGCATGAATCAAATTGGAAGATCATCAACCAAACTATTAAAAAATCAGCAACCGAAAGCAGCAGAACAACACTTAAACATATTATTACCCCATGATTCGGCATTTGTAGAAGACTCGCCAGGTTGCGGATTGTGGTTGAGACGCGACGGATGACTCTGCGTGATTTGCAGCAGTGGCACCACACCAACGGCAGCGGGTTGCGATGAGCAATCGGTTGCGGCGCGCTGTGTTGCGGGGTGTGATGAGACCCACAGCGATGGTACGGGTGGCGACTTGGCATATATCTGGTTGTTGCTCGTCAAGAGCAGGACGAGCAGCCAATGGACATGGTTGTCATGCCTAGAGCTTCGATGCTAGGCAGAGTAAGTAGAGAAGAGGAGAAGCTTAACGTTGGATATGTCAGCCATTACTTGCAGAGTAGCATAGCACCATATATAGTCATAGTCTAGGTTTGATTTGAACCAGCTACATGAGCACGCCTTTTCTTTTTTCTAAAACTCGCAACGCCTCTTTATCGGGTACACTAGCTTGTTCTCAGACGCCTTCCCAAGTCTTTGATTTTCTTTCCTTTTTTTGCGAGGAAGGAAGGAGGACAAAATTGAGAGTTCCCGGACTCGAACCCAAGACCTCTCGTTGAAAACCAAGGGTGCTAGTCACTTATGTGGCTTAACGCTCTCGTGAGGAGGACGGCAGAGAACGATTTTCCTCGCAGTTTTCTTCCTATATATAAAAAGTATGCTACTTGGTGTCCGCTTAGTCAAAAACGATTGTGCTAACCTTGACCGCTGGATTGACATTCAACGTCTGTCGCTTTCTTCGCCTCTTCTTCCTCGAGCCGCCAGCTAAACCAGCGCCGGGGCGGGGCCGCCTCGCCCCCGCCTCCCACGGCTGGCGTGATCTTCCCTGCCCTGCTCGCTCCTCGCCCGAGGCCTCACCATCGCCCTCCGCCTTTGGTTCGCCCACCAAGGCTGCCTCCTGTTGTCAACATGGTCAACAACCGAGAGGAATAAGGAGATGACTGTACATGGTGAGGATGACAGAGGGACCCAAAGAGCAGCAGCAGTAATTTTGTTTTTTCGGACGGAGAAGGGTATCAACTGGTTGTGCGGGACCTGGGGGTCCTGCCTAGCCTGTGCTTTTATTTCATATGTTTAGCACATGACCAGCCCAGCTTTGTTTTTTTCCTTTCTCAAAATGGCTAGCCAGCTATTTTGTTTTTTGCGTATAACCAACATAGGCCTACTTGTTTTTCTACGCTCGCCGGGCCGGAAATCTTTCAAGACGAGGAGGGATGCATTTTGCCCGTAAAATGGGCTATAAGTAATAAGAAATGGGCTATAAGTAATAATAAATGGGTAAAATGAAAAAATACAACAAACAGCAATTAGTTCCAAAATACTGCTTTTTGGATTTTGATATTTTAAATTTCATTGTTTTTGTGCGGTAAAATTTCATTGAATTTAAATTAAGGTATATTTAGATTTAAAATTAATTTGAATCTGCTAGAAATTTCGGGCAGTATGCTGTTTGGGACAGATTTGGAGGCTGACTTGTGGGTCTACTAGGTTGACGGTACTTTGGCTTTGTCAACTTAGTCCACAAACGATTCTAGCAGAAGGACTGCTGGATGTTAATCCAACGGCCGTGCCGCTTCTTCAATATCTGATCTTCTTGCTCCAAATTACCTAAACCAGCTCCGTGGACTGCTCGCCTCGCCTCCTGGCCGGGCCAGGTTGCCGCACGTGCCGCACCGCCCCACCCTACTTCATTGTCGGCCAGTGCCATTCCTCTACTCACCCACACCTCCTCGTTATTTTCCGCGACGGCAAACCGGACCAAGAAACCTCAGATTCCCCACCGCATGGGCAACCATTGCCGAAGTCTTCCCCGCCCGTGTCGCCCTTTCCTAGGCCTCGCCGTCGCCCACCGCCATGGTGCTCTCGGCGCGGCTCGGTCAACGTGGTCAATGAACGACATCCATCGGCCATGGACTGTACGCGAAAATAATGATTCCTCCACCGACAACGGGACCCACCGAAGGGCCTCTCAGATTTCGCGAAAAAACGCTCTCACGACATGTCGGACCCACCAGCTATATCTTCGCACGCAAGGAAGTGCCTCCTTATTACGCACAAAAAATGAATAAACCCTCGCTAGCTGGGACCCACCATAGTGGAGGATGACTTAGGGCCAACCAAGTTGACGGGACGGAGGGCTTTGTCAACTTAGTCAATATGAACGATTCTAGCTCCAAAGGACCGTGACGATGTCCATCCAACGGCCGTAGTGCTTCTTCAACCTCCTCGGTCTTCTTGCTCCAGCCTACCAAAGCATCGCCGGTGCTGCAAGATGCTCCCCCGCCCCGTGGGTCGGGTCAGTGTGCCATGAGGCCTCACCGCCTCTACTATTCCCACCGCTGCCCAGTGCCTGTGGCGACGACAGCCTCACACCACACCGAATCCAAGGAACCTCAGATTCTTCTCCGCTGGCTTCCACCGCCGCTTTCCTCGGCTCCCAAGATCGTTTTCCTAGGCCTCGCCGTAGTCCACCACCGCGGGTGCTTCTGGCGCGCCTGGTCAACGTGGTCAAGGAACGACTTCCATTGGACGTGGACTATACGTGAGAGGGTCACAACCGGGTCCACGATCGCAGCAAGGAAGTGCCTCCTTATTACGCTGAAAATAATGATTCCTCCACCGATACCGGGACCCACCGACAGGCCATCCGATTTCGCGAAAAAACGCTTCCGATCACCGGGACCCACCAGCTTCATTCGCATGCAAGGAAGTGCCCCGCAAAAAATGATTCACTTCGACACGCGGACCCACCAGCTACACCTTCGCACGCAAGGAAGTGCGGCCCGCAAAAAAAACGATTCGCCTCTCGACTATTGGGACCCACTAGCTACATCTTCGCACGCAAGGAAGTGCCGTCCGAAAAAAAAAGATTCGCCCTCGACCGCTGGGACCCACCAGCCACATCTTCGCAGTAAGGAAGTGCCCGATACCGACCCACCTGGTCAAGCGCACATAGCGCTGTCATTCTGGTCGCGAACGGTAATGCGACATACCGGTCGATGTAGAGGCGCCGCGACGCGTCATAGTAGAGGCACGCACGCAGTCAGTAGAGGCGCTGACGTAGCATGTACATGTACGCATACGCCGTGGTGCAAGAAAGAAAATACAGCCACGATGTGTACATACGGCGGGTCTCAACGCCTACAAGCAAGATAACACGTGACGCCGTGGCTCGTACATGGCTGGGTCGGAACGCGAGAAACAACGCCGCTGCCAGTTCATGGGGAGGCAACGAATGCGCCAGGTTCATGGGGAGGCAACGGATGCGCCGTGGTTCATGGGGAGGCAACCAACGCGCCAGGTTCATCGGGAGGCAACAGAACGCTGGGAGCCAACCGCTGGGTTGGAACGGAATGCGGATCGTGTTCATCGGGAGGGCTGGACGGAACAGCGATGGAAACGAGGCCCAAGGTGATCGCAGAAAACGGAGGAAATGGACCTCCACGCTCGAACGGGTCCCGCTGATTGGGAGGTGTGGCATCAAGAAAACGGAGGAAACGGACCTCCCACGCTCAAACGGGGTCCCGTTGATCGGGAGGGGTGTGCGCATCAAAAAACGGATTTAAACGGACCTCCTACTCGTAAACGGGGTCATGTTGATCGGGAGGGGTGTGGCATCGCTAGAAACGGATGAAACGGACCTCCTACTGGCCGAAACGGGGTCCTGTTCATCGAGAGGGTGTGGCGCATCGCAAAACGGGACTCCACGGATACCGCTCATCTCCACCGCCGACTTCCTCCCAGCCTCCACTGGCCCCCTGCTCATCCAGCCTCCAATCTGCATGCTACTCCACCGGCCATCGCTCAACCACCCCCATCCACCGCCTAGTGTTCATCCAGCCTCCACACCACAGGGTCCTCGCTCAACCACCCTCCACGGTTGGAAATATGCCCAGAGGAAATAATAAAAGTATTATTATTATATTTCCTTGTTCGTGATAATTGTCTTTATTCATGCTATAATTGTATTATCCTAAATCGTAATACACGTGTGAATACATAGACCACAATATGTCCCTTAGTGAGCCTCTAGTTGACTAGCTCGTTGATCAATCAGATAGTCATGGTTTCTGACTATGGACATTGGATGTCATTGATAACGGATCACATCATTAGGAGAATGATGTGATGGACAAGACCCAATCCTAAGCATAGCACAAGATCGTAGTTCGCTTTTGCTAGAGCTTTTCCAATGTCAAGTATCTCTTCCTTAGACCATGAGATCGCAGTAACTCCCGGATACCGTAGGAGAGCTTTGGGTGTACCAAATGTCACAACGAATCGCGTGACTATAAAGGTGCATTAAGGTGTATTCCAAAAGTGTCTGGCGGTTGACAATCCCGCCTGTTGCTTCCGGATTTTGCAAGATCCTCTTCAGCCGGAAAACGAGTGACGATCGTGATGTCATGTGCTTGGAAGTAATGGCGAGCTTCTCGAGGCTGATGAGAAGGCCGAAAGCACTTTCGCACACCGTAGTACCTTGACCTAGCCCCCGCAAGGGAACCGACAAAGTAAACCGGTGCCGCACCATCCTTTTCGTGATCTTTTCACATGCCTCGCAGATCCATCTTTGTCGGGACCAGAGCTTGCCGTGAAGTCCCTTGCTTGTCGCCGATGCATCCGCCGTGGTTGCCGCTCATCATCCGCCTCCCTCTCCGCTACTAACGCAGCACTAACCACTTGATTGGTTGCCGCTATATATAGCAGCAACTTCTCTTGTGGCTTAGGTGCGATAAGTATTGGAGTGGAGGACATGTACTCTTTAAGTCCTCGCAGCGCAGCCTCCGCTCGAGTCCATTTCATTGACCTGCCTTTTCAATATTTTGAAAATGGCGTATGCCGCCAGCAGACTCTAGAGATAAACTCGCCGAGAGCAGCCACGCAACCGCAAGCCTTCGTGACATCCTTGACGCGCTTTTGGTGCTTCAATCTGCTCAATGGCTTTGATCTTGTCGGATTGGCTTCAATTCCCCGCCGAGATGATGAAGAACCCGAGAAGCTTGCCGAGGGAACTCCAAACACACACTTCTCGGGTTAAGCTTGAGGTTGATCTTGCGCAGATTTGCAAAGGTTTCGCTAAATCTTGAATCGAGTCGCTTTGTCCTTGCTTCTTGACCACTATGTCATCCATGTAGGCTTCCACATTTCGCATTTATGGCTCAAAAGCCGCCATGGACTACTCTTGCAAATGTTGAACCAGCATTCTTAAAACCGAAGGCATCCGCATTTAAACAGAGGGTGCCACATGGGGTGATGAATGCGTCTTCTCATCCTCTTCGCCATGAAGATCTCGATGGTATCCTCGAGTATGCATCAAGAAATGAAAGCAAATCACATCCGCCGTGGAGTCAATAATCTGTCGATACGCTGCAAGGGAAATGGGTCTTTGGGACAAGCTTTATTAACATCGAAAGTCGATACAAAGCCTCCATTTCCCATTTGCCTTGGCGCACGACTGTGGATTGGCCAACCACGAGGATGGAGCACCTCCCGACAAGGCCCGCTTCCAACTTCTTGATTTCTTCGCGATGAATTCTTGACGCCCACCGCCGCTTCTCGACTTCGCTGACGGCCGCCAGATGAGGACAGACAGCCAGGTGGTGCTCAATTACTTTTCCGAACACCGGGATGTCGACGGTTGCCATTACAAACATGTCGACATTCGCCCGCAGAGCAACGAGCCGCTTCCTATTAGGGTCGAGAGTGGCACCGATGGTGAAGGTACCACCAGCCGCCCTCCTTGGCGACACCTTCTTGTCTCTCGTGGAGCTGC
Source organism: Aegilops longissima (assembly GCA_021605205.1). NCBI lineage: Eukaryota > Viridiplantae > Streptophyta > Magnoliopsida > Poales > Poaceae > Aegilops > Aegilops longissima. Next base: position 238,622,208 of record CM038681.1, read on the forward strand.
CATCGCTCTTCTTACACTTGCCGGTGGAGCTCGATGAAAGGCCTCGACGGTAGCGCAGCATCAAGAGGTGCGCTTGCCGGAGGGCATCGTAACCTTGCCGGACTTGGTCTTCTTCTTCCCTGGAGCTTCAAAGGCAAGTGACTTGCGATCTGTTGCAGCTGCCGCTTCCCGCAGAATCTTGTCGGCGCAGATAAGAGCATCCTTCTTGTCGCCAGGACAGAGATGACATTTATCGGCCTGCATCTTCAAAGATGTTGTATGCATAGTGAGAGGCGCCATGAATTTGGCGAGTGCCGATTTGCCAAGTATCCCATTGTAAGGCAATGGAAAGTCAAGAACGCCAAAAGTGACCTCTCTGTCCCCTGAAGTTCAACTCGCCGCCAAATGTCACCGCAACGTGATCTTCCCTTTGGCTTGCTCCTACCGGATTGATTCTTGAATGTGCCGCCTCTTCGAGTTCGCCATCGTGGATCCGGAGTTTCGGAGCACCGCGGAGGAGATCATGTTCAAGCCGCCCCGCCAACTAGCATCTTAGTGACCTTGAGGTTGCGGATAGTTGGTGAAACCAACATCGGCAAGCACCGACCGCAGCTATGCGATCGTGGTGGTCCTCAATATCAAACATGATAGGCGTGTTGGACCATTTCGAGGCTTGCGTGACTCGACGGATGGTTCTCGCCAGCATTGACTTCCCCGCATCCACCGCTTGAGCTGGCGCGTGAAGTATGCGAGAAGCACCGCCACAACGCACAAGACCTCTCGTGGCTTTCTCGAACTCCCTGCTCATCGGCTTCGGCCATCATCCATGTCTTCATCGCTGCCGCCATCTTCATCCTTGTCGCGCCGCGGAGGTCTCGGCTCTTGTCGCCGGTTGGCCTTGCCCAAGGCCCTCCCCGCCGGGCGCTTTTTGCCGAATCCTCCAAAGACCTTCCCGGCCTTTCTCCTTGTCGCTACCGTCAGATTCAGCCTTTTTTGTTCTCGACAAGTTGCTCGACCTTCTTGCAGCTCGGAGGTCATGGCCCTTGGTGCGGTGGATCTTGCAAGATCGCTTGTTGGTGTCGTTCTACTTGTCGTGGACCGCCATACCGAGATAGTTGGTGCTGCTGCAATCTCTTCGCCGGAGCTACCAACTTTGGCTTTCTTACGCCACCTCCGCTGCCGGACTGCTTAACGACTAGCACATCTTTGCCTTTGTTCTTCCCGTTGTTCGCCGCCGGTTTTTCTTTGCGGGGCAGCTTCCTCACTATCGATCCTCCCGCTTCAGCTTCCTCCGGGAATTTCCTCCTTCCTCAAAGACGTGCACACTTGTCGCCGTGGCATATAGCTCATCGACGCCCTTGATCTTGCACATCGCCATCTCCTCCCGCAGATCTCATGGTTCCGCACGCTCGATGGAACGCTGCTGATTATCATGGCGTATGGACATCCGATGTTGTGCTGACGCTGAATTCCGAATGTACTTATGGCGCAGGGCTCTCCTTCCTTCCGGGCGAAGCAGATGAAGGTCGCCTTCTTGGCCATGAGGCTTGTGGTCACCGGAAGGCGCCGACAAACGATGGCATAGATCCGCCAGAGGATATGGAGTTGTCCGCAAGTGCATGAGCCAGATCTCGACATTGGGTTTGAGTACCAGCTGGAAGTAGTTGGCCAGATCTTGTCGCTCGCCCGGCAGCTTGCACCGCGATGGTGTAGATGCCGAGGAACTCCGACGGATGCGCTTTACCGCCGCATTTCTCTGCACGTCTGGCTTGAAATTCTTCTTGTTGGGCCACCGACTTGCCGCAGCTCACGAAAGTGAACGCAGGGCACCCATCACAGACGCAAGTCGCTCGTTCTCTCGGGCGCATGCATGTCGACAGGCCCAGCGCTGGTCGGATTGACGCCGCTTTTCGGGCGCCGATGCGAAGTTCGAGCGCTTTCTTGCCGCTGCTCGTGAAGAACTTGGCGCCGATCGCGACGAGCTCGGATCTGGCGACGCGTGGAGTCGCCGCCGAGGTGGATCCGACGAGTTGGCGATCTTGTCCTTCGGGTGAGAGTGCATGGTGGTTGCACCCCACCGGTTTCGCCGCCACCGCTCGCGCTTGGCAGTCCCGCCGCGGCAGCGATGTATTCAGCTGCCGCGAGTGTCACCGCTGGCAAAGCCGATGAGACTTGAATGGTGGCCTCCATTCGCCGACCTTGTCGGTTGTTGGAGGGTAATCTAGGAGCAGTTGAGCTCTCGCCAGCTTCGCTGAGTGGTGGGTGGCGAGGCGAATCGGCGCGAGGAGCGGATATGCTCGGACTTCTAACTATGTTAGAAGGAGCAGATTCGCCCAGCGACCGCGGTTCTCGCCAGGCGTACAAGATGTTGGCGCAGTATGCTGGTCTTGAGGACCCCGAGATCCACCAGCTCGATCTTGATCCAACGAGCGATGGTACTGTGGATACCATGACGCTGTCGGTCCCGCTGCCTCCGGGATGGACGCTGTGCATGTACGACGCCGAGGTCTGCGCAGCCTTTTGTCCTTGACTTTGCAGACCGCGGCTCCTCGCCGATGCCCGTTTCTTCCGCCGCTGGCGCTCACCCCACCACCCATTTGCTCCGTGGTGGTGGGATCGACGTGGACGGCTCACCGCCGCCAAGCCTTCTTCTTCGGTGGCATGTCGATGAAGACGATGAAGATCTAGCTCGTGAACGCCGGATCAGGTTCACACAACCTCGAGCTCCCCTACCGGGCGCCAAAGATGTCGGGAAGCCGATTCGCCCACTTAACACCTATGGGACCGCGGACCAAGCCCCCTTTCGGTTCAAGGGGGGGCGGAGATCGCATTTAAGAGCAGACGAGGCGGCACACGAGCAGTTTACCCAAGCTTCGAGCTTCCGAGAGATAACACTCCTACTATCGCATGTTTTAGTGTATTGAGTTCTTGCTAGGGAGCGCTGAGTGCATAAAGACACACTAGCTGCTAACTAGACCTAGCGTGAGTGTTTTCGCCGAACCTTTCAACCCCCTCTACTTTGCGCATGGGCCTCCTTTTATATGCTCAAGGGTTCCGATGTGGCAACGAGACAAGGGTAAAATGAAAAGGAAGCGGTTGGTACAGCTACCGACAAAGGTATCATACCTAACCTCGACGGCAGGGACAAAGGCATTAAATGCCCGCTCACATCGCCCAAACAAGGCAAACAGGACTCGTCAGGGGCGCCACCGCTGCCACGATGGCAATCTTGTCGCCGCTGCCACCGCTCATCCCACGCCGTCAAGACAGCTTCTTGCCACGGGCGCTGGAAAGGTCCTGTATGGCACGCTTGTGGATGTGCCGAGCGCAGAATAGAGTGAAGTTCGCCGCCAAGCGCTTTGCCGCGTTGTTGCCTTTGTCGCGTCCGAAGCTTGTCGCTCATCGGGCCTTCCCGCAAGCTCCTCTTGCCGGGCCTTGTCTCTTTGGCTTGAATACTTTGTTCTTGAATGGCTCCAAAGGAACCACGGAGAACCTTGGCGGTCACCCGCAAGCCTTGCTGGGTGTCAGAATCGCCTGCGGCACGAAAGTTAGGGATACTAGGTACCCCTACCTAGTACACCGACACTTGTAGATCAAATGGCCAACGCCATGTCACCATGAACTTCAACTCGCTCCTAGAGAAAACCAAGCTGAAAGATGATGGTAGCAACTATTCGGACTGGGTCCTAACCCGAGGAATATCCTCATAGCTGCCAGAAACAATATGTCCTAGAAGCACCGCTAGGTGAAGCACCCATCCCGCAGAAACAAGACGTTATGAACGCTTGCAGTCTCGTATGGATGATTACTCCTCGCTCAAAGGCGGCATGCTTTACAGCTTAGAACCGGGCTCCAAAAGTGTTTTGAGCGACACGGAGCATATGAGATGTTCGAGGAGCTGAAACTAGTTTTCCAAGCTCATGCCCGGTCGAGATATGAAGTCTCCGACAAGTTCTACAGCTTGTAAGATGGAGGAAAATAGTTCGCTGCTGAGCACATACTCAAATGTCCGGGTTGCACAACCGTCGTCCACCTGGACATTAACCTCCTGGACGAGGCGGTCATTGACAGAATCCTTCGCCGCCCCCACCAAGCTACAAGAGCTTTGTGATGAACTACAATATGCGTGGGATGGTGAAAACTATTCTCAAGTATTTTCAATGTCAAGTCAGCAGAGATAGAAATCAAGAAGGAGCATCAAGTTGATGGTCAATAAAACCACTAAGTTCAAGAAGGGCAAGGAAAGAAGAACTTCAAGAAGGACGGCAAGGATGTTGCCGCTACCGCAAACCAGCTTGCCGGAAGAAGTCAAAGAATGGACCCAAGCCCGAGACCGAGTGCTTTTATTGCAAAGGGAAGGATCATTGAAGCGAACTGCCCCAAATACTTAGCGATAAGAAGGCCGCAACACTAAAGGTATATTTGATATACATGTAATTGATGTGTACCTTACCGACTCGTAGTAACTCCCGGTATTTGATACCGTGCCGCTGTTCATATATGTAACTCACAGCAGAGCTGCGGAATAAACGGAGATCGGCGGCGACGAGGTGACGGCGCGCCGGAATGGTTCCAAGGTCGATGTGATCGCCACGGCACGCTACCTCTACATTTACCTACGGGATTAGTTTTAAACCTCAATAATTGTTATTTAGTACCAAGTTTGAGCATGAACATTGTATCGTGATCTCGCTTAATACGAGATGGCTACTCATTTAAATTCGAGAATAATGGTTGTTCTATTTATATGAGAGAAATGTTTTATGGTCATGTCTCGATGGTCAATGGTTTATTCTAATGAATCTCAACGTAATTTTACACATGTTCATAGTGTGAATACCAAAAGATGTAAAGTTGATAACGATAGTCCCACATACTTGTGGCATCGCCGCTTTGGTCACATTGGTGTCAAGCGCATGAAGAAGCTCCATGTCGATGGACTTTTAGAGTCTCTCGATTATGAATCATTTGACACATGCTAACCATGCCTCATGGGCAAGATGACCAAAACTCCGCTTCTCCGAACAATGGAGCGAGCAACCAACTTATTGGAAATCATACATACCGATGTAAAAGCGGTCCAATGAGTGTTGAGGCTCATGGAGGATATCGTTATGTTCTCACTCTCACCGATGACTTGAGTAGATATGGGTATGTCTACTTGATGAAACACAAGTCCGAGACCTTGAAAAGTTCAAGGAATTTCAGAATGAAGTAGAGAATCAACGTGACCGAAAGATAAAATTCTTGCGATCGATCGTGGAGGAGAATATTTAAGTCACGAATTTGGTACACACTTAAGGAAATGTGGAATCGTTCACAACTCACGCCGCTCGAACACCTCAACAGAACGGTGTATCCGAACGTCGTAATCGCACTTTATTGGATATGGTGCGATCTATGATGTCTCTTACCGATTTACCGCTATCATTTTGGGGATACGCCTAGAGACAAACTACATTCACTTTAAATAGGGCACCGCCTAAACCGCTGAGACGACACCGTATGAATTATGGTTTGGGAAGAAACCTAAGTCGTCGCTTTCTAAAAGTTTGGGGATGCGATGCTTATGTCAAGAAACTTCAACCCGAAAAGCTCGAACCCAAGTCGGAAAATGCGCCTTCATAGGATACCCTAAGGAAACCATTGGGTATACCTTCTACCTTAGATCCAAGGCAAGATCTTTGTTGCCAAGAACGGATCCTTTCGAAAAAGAGTTTCTCTCGAAGGAGTAAGTGGAGGAAAGTAGAACTCGATGAAGTACTACCTCTTGAACTGAAAGTAGTGCAACTCAGAAAATGTTCCCTGCAGCCTACACCGACCGGAGAGGAAATTAATGATGATGATCAAGGTACTTCGGATCAAGTTGCTATCGAACTTCAGAGGTCCACTAGGACACGCCCGCACTGCAGTGGTACGCAACCCCGTCCCGGAAATCATGTTGTTAGACAACGGTGAACCTTCGAACTATGAAGAAGCGATGGCGGGCCCAGATTCCAAAAATGGCTTGAAGCCATGCAATCCGAGATAGGATCCATGTATGAAAACAAAGTATGGACTTTGACAGACTTGCCCGATGATCGGCAGCGATTGAAAACAAATGGATCTTTAAGAAGAAGACGGACGCGATGGTAATGTTACCATCTATAAAGCTCGACTTGTCGCTAAGGGTTATCGACAAGTTCAAGGGATTGACTACGATGAGACTTTCTCTCCGTAGCGAAGCTTAAGTCCGTCCAACCATGTTAGCAATTGCCGCATACTATGATTATGAGATATGGCAGATGGACGCCAAAACGACATTCCTTAACGGTTATCTTAAGGAAGAGCTGTATATGATGTAGCCGAAGGTTTTGTCAATCCTAAGAATGCTAACAAGGTATGCAAGCTCCAGCGATCCATTTATGGGCTGGTGCAAGCATCTCGAGTTAGAACATTCGCTTTGATGAGATGATCAAAGCGCTTAGTTTATGCGACTTATGGAGAAGCCTCATACATAAGAAAGTGAGTGGGAGCTCAGAGCATTTCTCATATTATATGTAGATGACATACTTTTGATGGGAAATGATATAGAACTTTTGACAGCATTAAGGCCTACTTGAATAAGAGTTTTCAATGAAGGACCTTGGAGAAGCTACTTACATATTAGGCATCAAAATCTATAGGGATAGATCGAGACGCCTCATAGGTCTTTCACAAAGCACATACCTTGATAAGATTTTGAAGAAGTTCAAATGGATCAGTCCAAGAAAGGGTTCTTGCCTGTTTTGTAAGGTGTGAAATTGAGCTCGGCTCAATGCCCCACCACGGCAAAAGATAAAGAAGAGATGAGTGTCATCCCTATGCCTCAGCCATAGGATCTATTATGTATGCCATGTCGGTACCGCACTGATGTAAACCTTGCCGTAAGTTTGGTAGGAAGGTACCAAAGTAATCCCGACAAGGAACACCGGACAGCGGTCAAGAATATCCCTGGCACCGAAAAGGACAAAGGACAGGTTTCGCTTATGGAGGTGACGAAGAGCTCGTCGTAAAGGGTTACGCTGATGCTAGCTTCAAACAGATCCGATGACTCAAAGTCACAAACCGGATACATGTATATGTTAAATGGTGGAGCAAGTGCTGGTGCAGCCGCAAGCGTAGCGCCGTATGGATCTACATGTGAAGCGGAGCACATGGCAGCCTCGAGGCAGCACATGAAGCAATTTGGGTGAAGGAGTTCATCACCGACCTAGGAGTCATACCCAATGCGCCGGAGCCGATCAAACTCTTTCAGGACAACACCGGAGCTATTGCACTTGCCAAGGAGCCCAGTTTCACAAGAAGACCAGCACATCAAGCGCCGCTCAACTCCATTCGTGAAAATGTTCAAGATGGGGACATAGAAATTTGCAAAGTGCATACGGATCTCGAATGTCGCAGATCCGCTGACTAAACCTCTTCCATGAAAGCAAAACATGATCAACACCGTAACTCTATGGGTGTTCGATTCATCACAATGTAACTAGATTATTGACTCTAGTGCAAGTGGGAGACTGTTGGAAATATGCCCTAGAGGCAATAATAAAAGTATTATTATTATACTTCCTTGTTCATGATAATTGTCTTTATTCATGCTATAATTGTATTATCCGAAACCGTAATACACGTGTGAATACATAGACCACAATATGTCCCTAGTGAGCCTCTAGTTGACTAGCTCGTTGATCAATGAGATAGTCATGGTTTCCGACTATGGACATTGGATGTCATTGATAACGGGATCACATCATTAGGAGAATGATGTGATGGACAAGACCCAATCCTAAGCATAGCACAAGATCGTAGTTCGCTTTGCTAGAGCTTTTCCAATGTCAAGTATCTCTTCCTTAGACCATGAGATCGTAACTCCCGGATACCGTAGGAGTGCTTTGGTGTACCAAACGCCACAACGTAATCGGGTGACTATAAAGGTGCATTACGTATCTCCAAAAGTGTCCTCTGGGTTGACACGGATCGAGACCGAGATTTGTCATCCGCATGACGGAGAGGTATCACCGCCCACTCGGTAGTGCATCATCATAATGAGCTCAAAGTGACCAAGTGTTTGGTCACGGATCATGCATTACGGCACGAGTAAAGTGACTTGTCGGAACGAGATTGAACGAGGTATTGGGATACCGACGATCGAATCTCGGCAAGTAAAATACCGATTGACAAAGGGAATAGTATACGGGTTGATTGAATCTCGACATCGTGGTTCATCCGATGATATCATCGAGGAGCATGTAGGAGCCAACATGGGTATCCAGATCCCGCTGTTGGTTATTGCCCGAGAGCCGCCTCGGTCATGTTCAGATGTCTCCGAACCCGTAGGGTCTACACACTTAAGGTTCGGTGACGCTTAGGGTTGTATGAATATGAGTATGCAGCAAACCGAATGTTGTTCGAGTCCCGAATGAGATCCCGGACGTCACGAGGAGTTCCGGAATGGTCCAGAGGTAAAGATTTATATATAGGAAGTCTTATTTTGGTCACCGGAAAAGTTTCACACATCGGTATTGTACGGAGTGCCGAAGGGGTCCGGGGTCCACCGGGGTCCACCTGCCCCGGGGGCACGTGGCTGGGGGCGCGCTTGGCCCATATGGGCCAAGGGCACCAGCCCCAAGAGGCCCATGCGCCAAGATATAAGAAAAAGGGAGAGTCCTAAGGGGAAGGCGCCCGAGGTGCCTTGGGAGGATGGACTCTCCCTCTTGGCCGCACTCCCTTCCTTGGAGGAAGGGGCAAGGCGCCTCCCCTCTCTTGCACCTATAAAGGAGGGAGGAGGGTGGCCGCACCGATAAGCCCCGGCGCCTCCTCCCTCGCAACACCTCCTCCTCCCCCCGTAGTTGCTTAGCTAAGCCCTCGCTTGAGTTCTCACGCATCCACCACCACGCCGTGCTGCTGGATCATCATCAACCTCTCCTTTCCTCTTGCTGGATCAAGAAGGAGGAGACGCCATCCGCCTCCGCACGCAGTGTTGAACGCGGAGGTGCTGTCCGCTCAAAGACTAGGTCATCGGTGATCCAATCACGCGAGTACGACTCCATCATCCCTGCTCCATTGAACGCTCCGCACGTGATCTACAAGTGGTATGTAGATGCAATCACTCTCCCATGACTCGCTGCTAGATGAACTCATAGATGGATCTTGGTGAAACCGTAGGAAAATTTTTAATTTTCGCAACGCTCCCCAACACCACGGGCACCCTCCACCGCCTACTATTCATCCACCCCTCCACACCACGGGTCCTATTCATCCAGAGGCAACGCCACCGCCACTGCTCATCCAACCCTCCGCCCCTCCGCAACGCCACTGCTCATCCAATCGACGGCTTCGCCCACAGCAAGAGTGAAGGAATCGCCGATCGGTTCGCAATGACCATCGATCGATCGCCGTTCAAGAACGCCAGTAGCCGCGCAGGTAATCGCCGGGTTCGCTTAGAGCCCAACGCCGCCGGTTCGCGAGCTAACGCCGCACACACGCTGCAGACGCAATACGAGAAACGCGCATCTCTTGGCCCCCGACCTCCCACCATAACCGGAACTCCCCAAATTTTCCTCGCTCTCTTGCTTCTACCACGGTTTTTTCCGTCATGGACGGCCCAAAGAATGTCATGCAGCCGCTGCCTCCGCCCGCCCAGACGAAAAGCCCATTTTCGTCATGATTTTTGTCATAGAAGTAGAGCCCGCCACATCTATGATGATACCGGTTTTGTCACAATTATCGCCATAGAAGTGTCATATGTATGATGTAAAAAATTTCGCTCGCCCAAAATGTCACGGATGTGTCTTTTTTTGTAGTGCTATCCACTGCAAGAGCAAAAGCCAAAAAAGTGGGGTGGATAGAAAAGTGCCTAAGGGGATCAGGCAAAAGCGAGCCATCATCAACCATGCATATAAATGTTCACATGGCATCCCAGTGTATTACTCAACGCAGTTGCAAATTCAGTCAGTTTTCTTCATGATACAGGTAATACCGGCAGGGCTCCATGCCAACCAGCCGACAGACTCAGATCCGCTACCACCACCGGGCGAATCACAGATCCTCACCCGAAGCCCTCCACGCCTGGTCAACTAGCGGCCTCGGCTCACCAAATGGGTGTGCTCAAGGTCTGCCACGGGCAGCCCACGCCCACCAGCCTATGGACTCCACATCCGCCCCATGTAACGGTAGAAGGCTTCAAGGCCAATCAGCCGGTGGTCCCCAAGATCCACAAGACATCGTGGCTCCGCCTACCACCAAGCGGTCTCCACGTCCCAGATACCAAGAGGGCTCCACACTAACCAGCCACTGACTCGTGATCCACAGACGGCAGGGCTCCGCGCACAAAGCCAATCTGACTCCGCCTAATAGCCAGCAGACTGTGGTCCTCACCCTAGGGCTCCATGCCCAATAGCCATGGAATCCACGTCTGCAGCTCAGCTGCCCGCGCCTGCTAGCACGGCCCTGACCTCACGGGATAAGACAAAATAGCGATGACCGTCCGCCTCGACTCTTTGAGTCCCTAATAACCCACAAGTATAGGGGATCAATTGTAGCCTCTTTCGATAAGTAAGAGTGTCGAACCCAACGAGGAGCTAAAGGTAGAACAAATATTCCTCAAGTTCTATCGACCACCGACACAACTCTATGCACACTTGACGCTCGCTTACCTAAAACAAGTATGAAACTAGAAGTACTTTGTAGGTGTTTTTGGATAGGTTTGCAAGAATATGAAGAGCTGTAAATAAAAGCTAGGGGCTGTTTAGATGAAGACACAACTAAGTTAGTTTTAGTAGAGAGCTTTTGTCACGAGAAAGTTATTTGTCCCTAGGCAATCGATAACTAGACCGGTAATCATTATTGCAATTTTATTTGAGGGAGAGGCATAAGCTAACATACTTTCTCTACTTGGATCATATGCACTCATGATTGGAACTCTAGCAAGCGTCCGCAACTACTAAAGATCATTAAGGTAAAACCCAACCATAGCATTAAAGCATCAAGTCCTCTTTATCCCATACGCAAACAACCTACTTACTCGGTCTCAGGCTTCACACTCACGCCACCCATCATAAGCAAATCATGAACATATTGCAAACCCTACAACGGAATCCTCACGCTATGCTATACGGAGAGCACCATAGGACAACACCAATAATAAAACATGCAACTCAAACCAATCTTGATCATCAAATAACCCATAGGACAAAACGGATCTACTCAAACATCATAGGATAGCCATACATCATTGGGAAATAATATATAGCGTTGAGCACCATGTTTAAGTAGAGATTACAGCGGTAAGAGAGAGGTTACACCGCTGCATAGAGGGGGAAGAGTTGGTGATGATGGCGTGAAGTTGTTGGTGAAGATTGTGGTGATGATGATGGCCACGACAATGCTCCGGCGCCACCGAAGAGAATGGGAGAGGGGCCCTTCATCTTCTTCTTCTTCCTTGGCCTCCTCCCTAGATGGGAGAAGGGTTTCCTCCGGTCCTTGGCCTCCATGGCGTGGGAGGGCGAGAGCCCTCCGAGATTGGACCTGCCTCTCTGCTTTCTCTCTGCTTCGCTTCCTCCGCCGCCTTTCACCGCTTCGTATATATGGAGATCCGTAATCTGATTGGGTTGAAATCTTCACGATTTTTTACCAAAATTAGCTTTGTGGTCAAGAAGGGCATCAACCGCCTTTACGAGTGGCCCACGAGGTCAGGGCGCGCCAGGAGGGCAGGCGCCTCGTGGGGCCACCTCGGCACTGCCTGCTGATTCTTCTTCCGAATTTTCCAAACATTCCAAAAATATTCTCCATCCATTTTATCCCGCTTGGATTCCGTTGGATATGGGATTTCTGCAAAACATAAACATGCAACAAACAGAACTGCATCGGCATCGGATCAATATGTTAGTCCCAAAATAATATAAAAGTTGTCAAAAGTATATGAAAGTTGAATAATATTGGCATGGAAAAATCAAAAATTATAGATATGACGGAGACATATCAGCATCCCCAAGCTTAATTCCTGCTCGTCCTCGAGTAGGTAAATGATAAAAAGATAATTTTTGATGTGGAATGCTACCTAGCATAATCTTGATCATATGTCTAATCATGGCATGAATATTAAGACACGAGTGATTCAAAGCAATAGTCTATCATTTGACATAAAAACAATAATACTTCAAGCCTACTAATAAAGCAATCATGTCTTTTCAAAATAACATGGCCAAAGAAAGTTATCCCTACAAAATCATATAGTCTGGCTATGCTCTATCTTTACCACACAAAATATTCAAATCATGCACAACCCCGATGATAATCCAAGCAATTGTTTCATACTTTTGATGTACTCAAACCTTTTCAACTTTCACGCAATACATGAGCGTGAGCCATGGACATAGCACTATAGGTGGAATAGAATATGATGGTGGGGGTTATGTGGAGAAGACAAAAAAAGGATAAAGTCTCACATCAACTAGGCGTATCAACGGGCTATGGAGATGCCCATTAATAGATATCAATGTGAGGAGTAGGGATTGCCATGCAACGGATGCACTAAGAGCTATAAGTGTATGAAAGCTCAAACTGAAACTAAGTGGTGTGCATCCAACTTGCTTGCTCATGAAGACCTCGGGCATTTAAGGAAGCCCATCATCGGAATATACAAGCCAAGTTCTATAATGAAAATTCCCACTAGTATATGAAAGTGAAAGCATAGGATATTTTCTCTATGAAGAACATGGTGCTACTCAAGCACAAGTGTGGTAAAAGGATAGTAACATTTCCTTCTCTTTTTCTCTCATTTTTTTATTTTCTTTTTTTCAGTGGGCTTTTTTGGCCTCTTTTTATTTGGGCTTTTTTGCCTTTTTTATTTTTGTAAAGTCCAAGTCTCATCCCGAGTGGGGAATCATAGTCTCCATCATCCTTTCCTCACTGGGGCAATGCTCTAATAATGATGATCATCACACTTTTATTTACTTACAACTCGATATCTGGAACAAAGATATGACTCTATATGAATGCCTCCATGTGTAATCGATGTGCAATGATCTAGCGAGCAAAGATATAAAAACGGACAAGCCATGAAATATCATGCTAGCTATCTTACGATCATGCAAAGCAATATGACAATGAATGCTCGAGTCATGTATATGATGATGATGATGGAAGTTGCATGGCAATATATCTCGGAATGGCTATGGAAATGCCATGATAGGTAGGTATGGTGGCTGTTTTGAGGAAGATATAAGGAGGTTTATGTGTGATAGAGCGTATCGTATCACGGGATTTGGATGCACTAGCGAAGTTTGCACCAACTCTCGAGGTGAGAAAGGGCAATGCGCGGTACGGAAGAGGCTAGCAATGATGGAAGGGTGAGAGTGCGTATAATCCATGGACTCAACATTAGTCATAAAGAACTCACATACTTATTGCAAAAATCTATTAGTCATCGAAACAAAGTACTACGCGATGCTCCTAGGGGATAGATTGGTAGGAAAAGACCATCGTCGTCCCCACCGCCACTCATAAGGAAGACAATCAATAAATAAATCATGCTCCGGCTTCATCACATAACGGTTCACCATATGTGCATGCTACGGGAATCACAAACCTCAACACAAGTATTTGTACTAATCCACAACTACCCACTAGCATGACTCTAATATCACCATCTTTATATCGCAAAACTATTGCAAGGAATCAAACATATCATATTCAGTGATCTACAAGTTTTATGTAGGATTTTATGACTAACCATGCATGTGAATGACCAGTTCCTATCATCTCTCTAAATAGATATAAGTGAAGCAAGAGAGTTTAATTCTTTCTACAAAAGATATGCCCACGCTCTAATAAATATAAGTGAAGCAAAAGAGCATTCTACAAATGGCGGTTGTCTAAGTGAAGAGAAACAGGCAATCCAAACTTCAAATGATATAACTGAAGCACATGAAGCATTCTATAAAGCCATACTCAAAAGATATAAGTGAAGTGCAAAGAGCATTCTATAAATCAACCAAGGACTATATCATACCAGCATGGTGCATAAAAGAAAAATGAAAACTAAAGCAAAAGACGCTCCAAAATTTGCACATATCGCATGAACGAAACGAATCCGAAAACATACCGATACTTGTTGAAGAAAGAGGGGATGCCTTCCGGGGCATCCCCAAGCTTAGACGCTTGAGTCTCCTTGAATATTTACTTGGGGTGCCTCAGGCATCCCCAAGCTTAAGCTCTTGCCTCTCTTCCTTCTTCTCACATTGAGACCTTCTCGATCATCGAACACTTCATCCACACAAAACTTCAACAGAAAACTCGGTAAGATCCGTTAGTATAATAAAGCAAATCACTACTCTAAGTACTGTTGCAAACCAATTCATATTTTTTTTGCATTATGTCTACTATAATATAACTTTTTTATGGCTTAATCCGCTGATATAAATCAATAGTTTCATCAAAACAAGTAAACTATGCATCAAAAACAGAATCTGTCTAAACCAGAACAGTCTGTAATAATCTGAACATTCACCATACTTATGATACTTGAAAAATTCTGCACAAATTAGGAAAAATAAAAAATTTGTATAGAAAGACAGTACAAAAATAATCAGAACCATTTGACGTTCCAGTAAAAAATTAAAAATCGCGCACTACAGACAAAGTTTCTGTCCTGCACCATACAAACCAACAAGCATTGTAAACATCCTAAAGGCAAACCTTGGCACATTATTTTTATAATACAATGGAATTGTACAAGGATAATTATTTTGTTGAAAATTTTCTGTAATCAAGATTCACAAAGTTTTCGTGAGCATGAACAAAGTTCAAGGCTAGCTCCTCTTCAACAATGCTTGCCTCTCTCACTTTCACTTTCCCTTTTTGAAAAAGTTTTAGGTTCCTCTTTATTTTTTTTGTTTTTAAACTATATGAAAGCACTCAACAGAAATAAATGACTCTCTAAAACTTCCGGTTGTCTCCTCGGCAGCGCTTTCTTTAAAGCCATTAAGCTAGGCATATAGTGCTCTAGTAGTGAATCCACCCGGATCCCAAGGTATATCAAAGCCAATTTTAATTAGAAATGATTTATAATTTAGTAGTGAGCACAAAGTAACATAAATCATGTAATGACGAAGTATAACTCTCTTCCTATGCATCGTTATGTCATAAAATAACAATTCATGCACACAAAGTAAAGGCCAATGCATAATATAAACAGTTTCTTGCAATTTTATCGTATTGGAAACATAGAGAGGTGGAGATATAGTTCCTCTCTCATAATAATTGCAAGTAGGAGCAGCAAGCACATGCATATTATATTCATCAAAATCATCATGTGTAGTAGTAAAAGGCAACTCATCAATATAAACCTTAATAAGCACAAACTTCTCCGATATAGTGTAGTCGGGAGAACTCAAAAAGATAATAGGACTATCATGCGTGGGTGCAATAGCAACAATTTCATGTTTAACATAAGGAACTATAGAAAGTTCATCTCCATAATCATAATTCGTATTGGCATCTTGGCCACAAGCATAGCAAGCATCATCAAAAAGGGATATTTCAAAAGAATCAACGGGATCATAACAATCATCATAGCAATCATCCTTCGGTAAGCACGAAGGGGAATTAAACAATGTATGAATTGAAGAGTTACTCTCATTAGAAGGTGGGCACGGGTAGCTAATCCGCTCTTCCTCCTTTTGTTCTTCGCTCTCCTCCTCATCTTTTTCATCCAATGAGCTCACAGTTTCATCAAATTCTTCTTCCATAGATTCCTGCAAAATATTAGTCTCTTCTTGGACATCGGAGACTTTCTCAATAAATGCATCAATATCGGAATTGAATTATTAGTTGGCATAGCAATATTTAAGGATAGCTAAATTTTCAGGTCTATAAATAGCATCATAAAGATTTTCATACTCTCTGACTACCGATTCAATTTCATAAGCACCCATAAAAAGCAACGAATTCTTCTATTTGTTCCACATCATAGTAATCATATATACCTCTAGCATAAGAAGCCAAGGTGTCATTATCATTAAATTTGCATGAAAAGGGAAGGTGTAAAGACTTCATTCTAGAGCAACAAGTATAATTATATCTCAAGCATAGTTGCCTAGCATACCACTTCAACATATGAATTTGATCCCGTAATAGTTTCCCTTTTTGAGTCAAGCGATAATCCTTAAAGTATTCACGTTGATCCAACGTGTCTCCCATTACCAAATTGAATGGGGTTTTCTCTGGATTATCAAAGTAGTACATAATATCTGTCACATAACGAGCATCGAGGGTTTTAGGAGGTTCCTCATCACCATGAGCAGCAAGTACACCTAATTTTTTTGGTATTTCGTGTTCCATATCCATAACTAAAGATAGAGAACAACTAAGAACAGCAAATAAAATTACTTAGTGATAAAGCAAACAAGCACATTTAGAATATTCACCCCACGCTATTGTCCAAGAACGGCGCCTTAAAAAGGTCTTGATAACCCACAAGTATAGGGGATCAATTGTAGCCTCTTTCGATAAGTAAGAGTGTCGAACCCAACGAGGAGCTAAAGGTAGAACAAATATTCCCTCAAGTTCTATCGACTACCGATACAACTCTATGCACACTTGACGTTCACTTTACCGGAAACAAGTATGAAACTATAAGTACTTTGTAGGTGTTTTTGGATAGGTTTGCCAGAATATAAAGAGCGCGTAAGTAAAAGCTAGGGGCCGTTTAGATGAAGACACAACTAAGTTAGTTTTAGTAGAGAGCTTTTTGTCATGAGAAAGTTATTTGTCCCTAGGCAATCGATAACTAGTTCGGTAATCATTATTGCAATTTTATTTGAGGGAGAGGCATAAGCTAACATACTTTCTCTACTTGGATCATATGCACTTATGATTGGAACTCTAGCAAGCGTCCGCAACTACTAAAGATCATTAAGGTAAAACCCAACCATAGCACTAAAGCATCAAGTCCTCTTTATCCCATAACAAAACAACCTACTTACTCGGTCTCAGGCTTCTCACACTCACACCACCCATCATAAGCAAATCATGAACATATTGCAAACCCTACAACGGAATCCTCACGCTATGCCGACACGGAGAGCACCAGAGGACAACACCAAGAATAAAACATGCAACTCAAACCAATCTTGATCATCAAATAACCCATAGGATAAAACGGATCTACTCAAACATCATACAAGGGTCAGAAGATATCCGCAAGGTTATCGTGGAGGTGTTACATTTGAGCTCTCGATTCTCTCGTTGGGGAACGAGTAAATTCAAAATTTTCCCACGGTCACCAAGATCTATCTATGGAGAAACCAGCAACGAGGGGAAGGAGAGTGCATCTACATACCCTTGTAGATCGCTAAGCTGAAGGCTCAAGAGAACGGGGTGAAGGAGTCAGATTGTCAGGATTCAAATCACCGATGATCCTAGTGCCGAACGGACGCACCTCCGCTGCTCACACACGCACAGCCCGTGACGTCTCCCATGCCTTGATCCAGCAAGGAGAGAGGGAGAGGTTGAGGAAGACTCCATCCCACAGCAACACAACGGCGTAAGGTGGTGGAGGAGCGTGGCATCCCGCAGGCAGCTGCCACCCACGGAGAGAGGAGGAGGAGGAGGGAAGGGAGGGAGGCGCCTGGGGCTCGTGGTGTTGCCCTCCTCCTCCACTATATATATAGGGCAAGGGAGAGGGGAGGCGAGGCCTGCCCCTCCAAGGAAGGGGCGCCAAGAGGTGGGGAGGAGTCCATCTCCCAAGGCACCCCTGAGGTGCCTTCCCATGGACTCTTCCTCCGTGTTTGGGCGCATGGGCCTTGGGCTGGTTCCCTGGCCCATGCAGGCCTAGCGCACACCTAGGGCTCCATGTGGCCTCGGGGCAGGTGGCCCCACCTCGGGCCTCGACCCTCCTGGTCCCCAGACAATACCGATAACTCCAAACTTGTCCTGATGGTCAAAACAGACTTCCCATATATAAATCTTTACCTCCGACCATTCCGAACTCCGTGACGTCCGGGATCTCATCCGACTCAACAACATTCGTAACCATACAAGCCTTTATAACCCTACATCGAACCTTATGTGTAGACCCACGGGTTCGGGAACTATGTACATGACCGAGACGCTTCTCCCAATAACCAACAGCGGATCTGATACCCATGTTGGCTCCTACATGTTCCACGATGATCTCATCGGATGAACCACGATGTCAAGGACTTTAATCAATCCTGCATACAATTCCTTTGTTTATCTAAGACGATATGCCCGAGATTCGATCGCGTATCCCGATACCTTGTTCAATCTTTACTGCAAGTCTCTTTACTCGCTCAGAACACATCATCCCGTGATCAACTCCTTGATCACATTGTGCACATTATGATGATGTCCCACCAGGGCCCAGAGATACCTCTCCGCCACAGAGTGACAAATCCGCCTCGATTCGTACAACCCAACAGACACTTTCGGAGATACCCAGAGTGTACCTTTATAGCCACCCAGTTACGCCAGGACGCTTGGTACACCCAGCAATTCTACGGATCCGGAATTGCACATCTCATGGTCTAAGGAAAAGATACTTGACATTAGAAAAGCTTTAGCATACCTAACTACATGATCTTGTGCTAGGCTTAGGATTGTCTTGTCCATCACATCATTCTCCTAATGATGTGATCCCTTATCAATGACATCCAATGTCCATGGTCGAAACCGTAAACTATCTGATCAACGAGCTAGTTAACTAGAGGCTTACTAGGACATGGTGTTGTCTATGTATCCACACATGTATTCTCGCTTCCTATCAACACAATTATAGCATGAATAATAAACGATTATCATGAACAAGGAAATATAATAATAACTAATTTATTATTGCCTCTAGGCATATTTCCAACAGTCTCCCACTTGCACTAGAGTCAATAATCTAGTTCACATCGCCATGTGATTAATGATCGATAAGTCACATCGCCATGTGACCAACATCCAAAGAGTTTACTAGTGTCTAAACTAGTTCACATCACCATGTGATTAAGTCTCAATGAGTTCGGGGTTTGATCATGTTTTGCTTGTGAGAGAGGTTTTAGTCAACGGTCTCAACCTTTCAGATCCGTGTACTTCGTAATTCTCTATGTCATATTGTAAATGCTTTCACATCCCACTTGGAGCTATTCCAAATGGTTGCTCCACTACACGATCCGGTTTGCTTCGAGTCACTCGGATAGGTGTTAGCTTGCATCGACGTAACCCTTTACGAACTCTTTATCACCTCCATAATCGAAACATGTCCTTATCTTCTAAGGATAATTTTGACCGCTATCCGTGATCCACTCCTTGATCACCTTTTACTTTCGCTGACATGTAGCAAGGCACACATCAAAAGACACAAAGATAGCATACTATAGAGCCTACGTTCAGCATAGACGACCTTCGTCCTTTCTCTCTTTTCTACCGTGGTCGAGCTTTAACTCTTAACTTCATACCTTACATCTCGTGCAAGAACTCCCTCTTCGATCGATCCATCTTGAACACCTTCAAGATCATGTCAAGGTATGTGCTCATTTGAAAGTACTATTGAAGCGTTTTTGATCCATCCTCATAGATCTTGATGCTCAATGTTCAAGTAGCTTAATCCGGTTTTCACTTGAAAACACTTTTCAAATAACCCTATATGCTTTGTATTTACATCATTTCTCGATCATCTATATGTCAACAAATATACTCATCGAAATTTATATAGCTCCCACTCACTTTTGGAAATACAAGTTTCTCATAAACTTTGTATACACCCAAAATTTGATCATCTCATCAAAGCACATTCCAACTCCGAGATGCTTACTCCATCCTTAGAAAGGATCGAGCCAAGATACCTTTAGCATCCTTAGGATCGACAAAATTTTCTGATTGTATCACATACAACCTTTCCTTACGTAGTTGTAAGGAAACTCGCTTGACATCCATCCGCCAGATTTCATAAATGCAGCTTGTGCACATGATTCCGACGGATTTAAGATCGCCACGGATGAGAAAATCTCATCGTAGTCAACTCCTTGAACTTGTGAAAACTCTTCGCCACAAGTCGAGCTTCATAGACGGTGATATTACCGCCCACGTCCGCCTCTTCTTAAAGATCCATTCATCTCAATGGCTTGCCGATCATCGCAAGTCCACCAAAGTCCATGCTTTGTTATGATACATGGATCTATCTCGGATTTCATGGTTTCAACCATTTGTCGGAATTTGGGCCCACCATCGCTCCATAGCTCAGGTTCATTGTTGTCTAGCAACATGACCTTCAAGACATGATTACCGTATCACCAAGTAGTACGCATCCTTGTCACCCCACGAGGTACGCTGACTTGATCCAAACTTCATGATCACTATCATAAGCTTCTACTTCAATTGGTGTAGGTGCCACGAACAACTTCCGTGCCCTGCTACACACTTGTTGAAGTGACGGTTCAATGACCTCATCAAGTCTCCACCATCCTCCCACTCAACTTTCCGAGACTAACTTTTCTCGAGAAAGGACCCGATTCAAGAAACAATCCCTATTGCTTTCGGATCTGAATTAGGAGGTATACCCAACCGCTTTTGGGTGTCCTATGAAGATGCATTTGTCCGCTGGGTTCGAAGCTATCAACCTGAAACTTTTTCACATAAGCGCATAGCCCCAAACTTTAAGAAACAACAACTTAGGGTTTCTAAACCAGTTCATACGCGGTCATCTCACGGAATTACGTGGTGCCCTATTAAATTGAGTGTGGTTGTCTCAATGCCTAACCCATGAACGATAGTGGTGATTCGAAAGAGACATCATGGTACGCACCATATCCAATAGGTTGCAACTATGATGTTCGGACACCATCACACTATGGTGTTCCGTGCGTATTAATTGTAGAAACAATTTGCACAATGTCTTAATTGTGTGCCAAAACTGAATCAGATATTCATCTCTATGATCATATCATAGACATTCTATCCTCTTGTCACGATGATCTCAATCTTCACTCTGAAATTACTTGAACCATTCAATAATTCACTGTGTTTCATCAAGTCAATATACTCAACATCTACTCGAATCATCCAGGAAGTCGAACATAACGATATTCATCAGATGCCTCAAAGACTCATTGGACTGCACACATCAAATGTGTTACTTCCAACAAGTTGCTATCTTGTTCCATCTTATTGAAACCGAGGCTTTTCAGTATCTTGCCCATGTGGTATGATTTGCATATCTCAAGTGATTCAAAATCAAGTGAGTTCAAACGATCCATCTCGCATGGAGTTTCATGCATACATGACCAATAGACATGGTTCGCATGTCTCAAACTTTTCAAAAAAGTGAGTCCAAAGATCCATCAACATGGAGCTTCTTCATGCATACCAATATGACTTACATGGCAGTGCCACAAGTAAGTGGTACTATCATTACTATCTTATACTTTGGCATGAAAATGTGTATCACTACGATCGAGATTCAATAAACCATTCCTTTAGGTGCAAGACCATTGAAGGTGTTATTCAAATAAATAGAGTAACTATTCTCCTTAAATGAATAATCAGATAAGATAGACATAATCCAATCATGTCTATGCTCAACGCAAACACCAAATGACAATTATTCGTTTAATACTAATCTTGATGGTATAGGGAGCGTACATGTTTGATCACATCAAACTTGGAAACACTTCCAACACGCCGCCCCCAAACCCTAGCGACAGCGGCTTTTTCGTTAACCATTGGATCGCGTTAGTCGAACCCTAGCTTGCTCCGTGCGCATAATCTTAGCAAAATGTGCAATATTTAGTCTAGTCACTGGGCAACCGGTGATTGGCTGTGTCGATATGTAGAACTTCTAAAAAAAATCACCTTTCGTTAATAATAATCTAGGTTGGAAGATGCCCTGTTATTTTCTAGTTATTGTGATTTTGTTTTGATACAAAAACATGCAGCGAATTGCTCATATTCTGGGCGTACTCCCTCTGGGCTGACTGCGTTTCGATTACTAGTGGTTTCCCGTATTTCTGTAATGATATTCTGTTGCATGAACCACAAAGGTTGCGAGGAACAGAACACTGTTTATCTCTTGCCTTAAATCTTTCTCTTCAGTAGCTAGATTCTCCCAATTTGATCCATTCATTCGATATTGCTTTTTTTGTGAGAAATTTGTGTTTTTGTTACTCTAATTCATACTCTTGGTACCAACAATCCAAAACATGACTGTTTTTCAATAGCTAGATTCTCCCAATTTTATCCATTTGTTCAATATTGATTTTTCTGTGAGAATTTGGTGTTTTTGTTACTTTCATGCATACATACTCTTCGTAACAATAATCCAAAACATGACTTTTCTTGAACAACTGGACTGTGCAATTCATTAAACTATCTTTCTGTTTTTTTTTTTTTAATTTCCATGATGATGTATAGCAGCATAGGAATACTATTAAGGATTCAAGTTACTCTTCCTATCTTGGTTCAAGGAGTGGCGCTTCTTCTTTGCATGAGCTATTCATCGAGTGCTTCCTCTAAATTGGCTCAATTTTTTTTATGTTGCAGTTAGAATGCTTAGGGAAGAGCTACAGTTACTCCAAGAGCCTGGCTCTTATGTTGGTGAGGTGGTGAAGGTCATGGGCAAATCAAAGGTTCTAGTTAAGGTAACCTATTTCTTCTTTTACACATAGCCTAATACTATTGTACTTTATCTGTATGACAAAGGTACAAGGTGTAAGATCTGATCAGTGCTCTTTATTAGTTGGGCTTATGACTTATTTAAAATTTTCAAATGAATTCAAACATCACACATACACAGTGAGGAAGAGTGGTATGCTGCTTCCTTTATTAGCTTTGCCTGTTAGTCTGCTGGAGATGTTTTTATTGTCTTGGTGATTGTGCTCTATTCATGTTTTTTGCCACTGTTTTGGGTTTATTGGTCTGGCCGTCTGCTCTGCGTTATAATATTTTCGCTATCGAAGTGTCGCTAACTTTTCAATGTATAATTGTTCAGGTGCATCCAGAAGGAAAATATGTAGTAGATATTGATAAGAGCATCGATATCACAAAAATCACACCTTCAACAAGAGTTGCTCTTCGGAATGATAGCTATATGCTTCATTTGGTCCTTCCAAGCAAAGTTGATCCACTGGTCAATCTTATGAAAGTTGAGAAGGTCCCAGATTCTACATATGATATGATTGGAGGTCTTGATCAGCAAATCAAGGAGATCAAAGAGGTCTGTTCAGAATTTCAATGCGTTGTCATTGTATCGTGTTTTTCATCTGACTCATTTACTCCATTTTCAGGTCATCGAGCTTCCTATCAAACACCCTGAGTTATTTGAGAGCCTTGGAATTGCCCAGCCAAAGGTTTGATTATTTAGAAGAATGTCTTAATTAGTTCATTCATTGGTATACCTGGCAGAAAATTTTACTCTCTAATTTTGCAGGGTGTCCTCCTTTATGGACCACCAGGGACAGGCAAAACATTACTGGCACGTGCAGTTGCTCATCACACTGACTGTACCTTCATCAGGGTATCTGGTTCTGAGTTGGTTCAGAAGTATATTGGTGAGGGCTCCCGGATGGTTCGTGAACTCTTTGTTATGGCTAGGTAAGCTAAGTAAAAAGGTTAACAGCTAGAATTATTTACCTTTGATATGAAATATGTTCCACGTGCATCCTCTGTTGATGGACTAACTGTTTGGTTAAATTATTGCAGGGAGCATGCACCATCTATTATATTCATGGATGAAATAGACTCCATTGGATCTGCTAGAATGGAGTCTGGAACTGGCAATGGTGATAGTGAAGTGCAACGGACCATGCTTGAGCTTCTAAACCAACTTGATGGTTTTGAAGCATCAAACAAAATTAAGGTATGCTGTACTTAATAATTGTTGTTTCTGTGTCTTAAATATATATATGGAGCAACACTATCATGATGCCCTGTATGTGTTCCGTGCAGGTTCTGATGGCAACAAACCGAATAGACATCTTGGATCAAGCCCTTTTGAGGCCTGGCCGCATAGACAGGAAGATTGAATTTCCAAATCCTAATGAGGATGTATGTGCTTCATACTTTTTAACATATAATGCTTGATGATTCTGCATGATTTTGTTTGGGCTGACAATGTGCTTAATCTTTTGCCCTTCAGTCACGAGGTGATATCTTGAAGATTCATTCAAGAAGGATGAACTTGATGCGTGGAATTGATCTGAAAAAGATTGCGGGAAAGATGAATGGCGCTTCAGGAGCTGAGCTAAAGGTTGGTTTAGTCTCTACATAAATCTCTTATCGTTATATGCTACGTCATGTTTCAGTTTTCTCAATTTGGGTCTGTTTAGTTCCTTTGCTTATATAACCAAAAAATATAATCTAACAATTTTTAATCTCTTCCAAAAATTGAATATTGCACTATGCACTTGAGCTTTGATTGCTGACAAGCATGCTCACGTTATAGTCTCCTCCTGCTGATCCATTTTTGGAACCTGTTCATGAATGATCCCTTCTGAGGCCGGTCCTAGTTCCTCTATGTAGCTCTGCACTTATTAACCTAACACCAGATTAGGTTTAGTTATGGTTTCGAGGGCCTGAATAGTTGGTTAAGTGTGTTGTTAGCTGTTTGTTGAGTTTGAATTTGGTTTCTGAAAAAACAAGCAGAATGGTCTGTTTAAATATCTCACCGCATTATCTGGTTAGCAACATTTTTGTATATATATGCAGTAGTAGTATAGTAAGACTTTGCTCGAAAACACTTTACATTTTTTGCATTTCCTTGTTGACGGCTGACAACACCATCATGTGCACAACATCCCTGCTCCTTTCATATGAAGTTGTTCACTCTGGCTTCTGTTCTTTGTTATTCAGGCGGTCTGCACCGAAGCCGGAATGTTTGCTCTCCGCGAGAGAAGGGTGCACGTAACGCAGGAGGACTTCGAGATGGCGGTGGCCAAGGTGATGAAGAAGGACAATGAGAAGAACATGTCCTTGCGGAAGCTGTGGAAGTGAGGACCCGAGCTTTCTTGGCCTTGCTGAGTCTGTGGAAGCGTGTAACTGTACGTTGCTGGACTTTGTATTCTTAACTTATTATGTCGTTCCTTGGTTAACAAAGTTTTTAAGATACGCATGTGGTAGCATAATTAACTACGTATAATGTTTGATAATCGAACTCGTTGAATTAGCTACGCAATCTGCCTGCCTATGGTCTTTTTTCTCACCACTTAGGAGTACGTACGAGTTTCTGCCGTGGCTGTGTTGTGAACCTGTTTACTTATTGAAGTAATATCACAGGGAGTCACAGGAATGTTCAGTTTGATACTAGAACTTTAAAAATACAGATTTATCAACTTGCGATTTCGTGCAAATACGGCCACTCCGCTCGTATTCTGACATGTCTTGCGCTTATGTGGCACACCAGCATGGCTATGGCCCCCACTGTCAGTGACCGGAACAGTTCGTGCAACGGGCTTTTTCTGTTTGCACAAGCACCGCCAACTATGTATTTAATTTTTGTGCGGGATTCCAACTACATGTTCGTGTACCCCTAAAAAAAACTTCCATACATACAGTCAATTTTATAGTGGTAGTAGGTCTTTTTTTTTATCCTTTTTCCAGGGTCTCGGAAAAAACTTAGCTTTTTTCACCAAAAAATTTCACCCACAACGTACAAAACTTTTTCACAACCGAGATTTTTTTTGATTCCTTTTACTGGAAGGGGCTGGAAAAATCCGGGTTTCATAATATCTCAGAAATTCTATTTTTTTGCCTAAATTTTCAAAATGAATTTTGAATTCAAATATTTTTAACGTCTAATATTTTTAGTTTATCCAACAAATTAAACAAGTTATCAAAAATTTGGTCCAGGAGAAAAAAATATGAGTAGTTGACATGGCAAAAATATAAAACTCAGTATTTCTCTTTATATGCATTAACAGGTACTTACGTAGTGGTTAGCTCCTGCGCTTCCACGTTCAAGGTCTACAGATTGATTCTGTCGCTCCCTTTTTTCTGCAAAATTATCCATGTGCCCGGTTACGAACTTCTTCTTGACCCGCTGATAGATGGGCCCTATGCAAATTAGCCTAATTATCTGGTTATCCTAACACGTTGTTAGTATCCTACTGACTAGTGGCTTTACACCAAAATTACCCATTAGACAGTAGGAGCCTCTTTATCTGATTGAGTGACACAAACTTGACAAGCTGTTTCGTCTAATTAAATAAAGTTCAGTTGTGCATGTTTACTGTCCACCGGCGATGGTGGGATGGTTATGCGCCTGAGTGTTTTATTAACCCGTCCTGGATTTGAACCTCATCTGCCTCATCTCTTAATGTCTCAAAAAAAATCTGCCTCATCTTGTTTAATTATATTTGAGGCCTTTTGCGGGTAATTAAATAAATTGCAAGAGAGTTTTCTAAAAAAAATCCAGCGTGCTAGGATCACCCAATCCTTGTGCACTCCTAGCCACTGACAGGTGGGCCTTCGGTACGCTGGCGTGCCATGTGAGCAAGCCGTACGGTTGGATACGAGAGGAAGCACCATATTTGCACGAGAACGCAAGTTGAATGACCACAAATCCGTATTTTTAAAAATTTAGCACCAAACTGAACATCGAACGCAAGTTCTGTTACTCCCAGGGTGTTATTACCTCAACTTTTTAGTGTTTGACTCAAGACAGACCTAATATGGAGGGAGTAAATAAATAAATAAGAGGTATACATCCAGACAAATCTTTTAGGCGGAGTAAAAGAAACCGGTATTTGTTAACGAGGTGGAGGTGCGCTCCGGGCGACAAATTGTATTTGAGGCTGAGGTTAGATGCAGATAAAACATGAATTCCAAAGCCTTGCAATCCATAGAAGCTAGAGAAGCTACATCCCAGTTCCAAAATAATGACCAAGTTCTAGAAAAAAGTAACAATATTTACAATACATTAGAATATCTACAATACATTAGATTCATCGTAAAAAGTATTTTTATACATTTTCTGATAAAGGATGCTTTTATTGACTCGTAACATAATGTAGCATCGAGAAATACAAATCTGAGTATACATCAAGTGTCTTCATAACCACACAGCCAACACACACGCGCGCGACCACACCGATAATGAGCAAAGTCATGCAAGACCAAAACTATGCCTAGGCGGAAGGAGAAAAGAAAAACCCGAAGGAGTGGAAAACATTGATCGAAGATATACAACAGTGACCATGGGCGCCAAACATCGCTTGACAACACAAGGACTAAGACAAAAGTTCTTCAAAAACGATGCTTCCAAGGAGGGAACTGTGTGCAAGCGTCGTTGTCGCCGTCATCAGATCTAACCACCAAGGTCACATCGTGGGTTGTCAAACATACATAAGGTTGACTTGCACGAAAACGGATGCACCTTATAGTCTAGAATGGAGGGAGTAAAAGAGAACAATCAGATTGCCTATGAGCTAGTTTGCGACATGCACAAACAAGTTTTGTACATCTTTGGAAATATGATAGTATGTTGAAGTGTCCAGCTCTGATATTGCTGACGAAGGTTGATCAATGGTCCTGTAGAATCGAGTATGGGCGATTTTCGTGCCGATCCCGTTGGTTAGCTAAATTATATTCTAGACCGGCATCTAGAAGGTTGATCGACGATCCCCCCAAACCGAGTTGGGGGCTACTTGTGCCGAAATACCGCTACTCGGCTGAGGTAGTTCTCCAGGAGATTCGATCCTCAGGTCGGTCAAGTTGCCCAACGTGAGTCTCAGGGGCTACTGCATTGACATTTCAGTAAAATATTCTAAGTGTAGTAAGCAATCAGAGGAGATTCGATCCTCAGGTCAGCAATTCTGCCCGACCCGAGTCCCCGGGGGCTACTGCACACCGGTTCGATATAGTTCAAGTCTAGAGGAGGATTTCGATCCTCAGGTTGTTTTACGATCCTCAGGTTGTTTTTCAATCCTCGGGTCGGCCATTGTACCTTACCTGTGTCTCGAGTGCTACTGCACCAACGGTTTTTTTTTGCAAAGTCCAAATTAAGACGACGTGCGCCTAGACTGTGCCAAAATGACCTACGGCTCGGAGGCTATGATACGTGAAAGTGTGGAATGATGCTAAAGACCTACGGCGGGAATCAGATCTAGTGCCGATCTACACCTTGAAAGCTACCGGCTATATAACTCGGGAGAGAATATATTGCACATATTTTAAACTTTACAAGTGCTTCACGGGAATATCGGCCCACGGAGGCCGGCTTAGCAGGAAGGTCTTCCACTAAATCCGACTTACTTCATCAACATTTTTTCAAGTGTCCTGCAAGAGCCGACTTCACGAAAATTCCTTCTGCGGAGGCCGGCAATCTATAGAGAACTCAAGATCGAGGTAGTGCACGCCACTTCGAAAGCAGTCCGACATGGAGGTCATCTACGAGTGGATACTGTTGGGAAAGTTCCATTGAACCAGTTTCAACCTTGACGACCGAAGACGACATGCAGCTGAGATATGGCTGAGGTGCAACCAAGCTTGGAGATTGGTTCAGGGGCTATTAACGGTGTCCCGGCCTAGGGGTCTCTCACCAAGTCGATTCCCAGCCTGGTGGGTCGGGCTTAGGACCCCTAGGTCGGTTCCGTCCTGGGCCACATGGGCGGCCCATGACGCGCTAGAAGATGAAAGCCTTGATGTTTAAGACAAGGGCTACATATCAATGTAGGACTTCCTTCAGTGACATAGTCGATTAGGACTCTTGTAATCCCAGGACCCCGTCATTTTATATATGCCGGGGCCGCGTTAGTCAATAGGACACATCTTAGACAGCATTACAATCTCTCGGTGTACTTTGTACACACCTTGAAAGGATCGATATGGTTGACTAGAGGGGGGGGGGGTGAATAGGCAACTAACAATTTTTTAAGCTTTTCTTAGCCAAATTAAACTTTGCAATAATAAAGGTTGTCTAGATGTGCAACTAGGTGAACAACCTATATGATGCAACAACACTAGCACACGAGCAAGCAAGGATAATAACACAAATAAGCTAGCACAAGTAAAGGGATGAGATAACCAAGAATGGAGCCGGTGGAGACGAGGATGTGTTATCAAGTTCCTTCCTTTTGAGGGAAGTACGTCTCAGTTAGAGCGGTGTGGAGGCACAATGCTCCCAAGAAGCCACTAGGGCCATCAGATTCTCCTCACGCCCTCACACAATGCGAGATGCCGTGATTCCACTATTGGTGCCCTTGAAGGCGGCGACCGAACCTTTACAAGCAAGGTTGGGGCAAACTCCACAACAACCGGAGGCTCCCAACAACAACAACAAACCCACGAAGCTTCACCACAATGGAGTATGGCTTCGAGGTGACCTCAACTGCCTAGGGTGCTCAACACCCAAGAGTAACAAGATCCGCAAGGGATAGGTGGGGGGAATCAAATATCTCTTGGTGGAAGTGTAGATCTAGGCCTTCTCAACCAATCCCGAGCAAATCAACAAGTTTGATTGGCTAGGGAGAGAGATCGGGCGAAAATGGAGCTTTGAGCAGCAATGGAGCTTGGGGAAAAGAGGTGGGTCAACAAGGAAGAAGATGACCCTTTATATAGTAGGGAAACACATCCAACCGTTACCCCACTAAACAGCCCAAGACAGGCGGTACTACCGCTAAGGAAGGGCGGTACTACCGCTTAGGGCGGTACTACCGCTCCATACCTAGCGGTACTACCGCTCTACCACAGAAGCGGCACTACTGGGAGCAGAGCGGTACTACCGCTTGAGCGGTACTACCGCTACTATCGCCGCTCCTAGTGCCGCAAAACCCGACACGAGAAAACACCGCCTCGAATCGAGGCGGTGGTAGTAGGCGCGTACTATCGAGGTAGTAGTCGAAGCCATGAGCGGTACTACCGCTCATCGGAGCGGTATTACATTGAGCGGCATACTACCGCTCATTGAAGCGGTACTACCGCTAGGGCTTCGGCGGTACTACTCATTGTAGGTCGCGGTACTACTACCGCACAGGCTTAAACCAAACTAAGAGAGAGGGGCAGCTCCAAAGATGCAAAGGGAAGACGACGGGTGTGATAAGGATGTGTACGTGTTGATTCCACCCTAGCCTTACCAAAGCGGATCCCCTCTTAATAGTACGGTGACTCCTACGAAACTAGTCCACCAACAACGAACCGCAGGAGCTACACCGTCTTGAATAAAAACACCGAGGGGAGGAAATCGTCTCGTGCCAATGGATGATCTTCTGAAAGAACTTAACGCACACGATTAGTCCGCAAAAGCATTGTCATCAATCACCAAAACCACTAGGGAATAAATATGCCCTTACAATCTCCCCCTTTTTGGTGGATTGATGACAATACGGGATTTGCAAAAACATGATATATAGAAAGCATACAAACCGACGGTCCTAACATGTAGTTGGGCTCCCCCTCGATGTGTGCTATTTAAATAAGTGCTTTGGACTGCACAAAGACACATACTCGGATCAAAGCTCCCCTACATTTTAGAGACCAAAAATCTAAGCATGAAGCATGAGAGCAAGATAGAAGATATAACAAGACAGGCATGCAACTCATGAGCTAGATAGACATAGATAATGATATTTGAAGGGAAGGGTAGCATATGTCTCACACCATATGACTCAAATTACGAAACTTAGGTCTCACGGACAAACCAACCAAAGCAAGCCAACTAAAACATGAATAAGACAAGACACACGAACTAAAAAGACACAACTCACAAATCCTAAGCTCTCTCCCCTTTGGCATCGAGACACCAAAGGAGAGGGAGCGCCACTCGGCCCTGTGAGAGCAAGCGAGAACACACGATCGAGCCCAGCAGAATCATCGGCACCACCGTCGTCGATCCGAAGTGCTCGGTCTCGAATCGGTCCATGGGCGGTCTTCTGAATCCACTCCTCCTCCTCGAAGCTGGTCCTCGATCCACTGACTGGCAGTGCCTAACCGACGATGAGCTCCTTGTGACGACCTCGGGCCTTCTTCTCTCGCCACGTGAGCCATGTAATCGACCGTGAGACTCCATGCGAAGAGCTTCTTGACCTTGGCCTTGAGCTCGGGCCCAAGATGGCTCTGTCCCGAGAGGGCACGAAGTCATCATCTTCATCCTCGACCTCGGCCTCCTCTTGGTCTCCATAGCAGCAGGAGATGACGGAACACCGCCTTAGGGGCTTGAGTGCCCCAGCTTATCCTTCTTCCTCGGGCGCTTGACATCGTGAGAGACCAAGTCTCCAAGCTCCAAAGCCTCCTTGGGATAGACATGCTCCTGTGCCTTCTCAATGAGCAGAGATAATGAGCGGACCATAAATCGGGCATTTGCGCCGGAGATGGCGAAAACCAGCTCGCACTACATAACATGAGAGATATCCAAGGTCTCTCGGTGCTCTGCCCTTCTCCCACGACGGAAGATAAGCATGTCCACAAGATAAGAGTGAACCTAGTCCAGATTCGATGCGAGGGAAAAGAGTCTCTCTGAAGATACGGTGAAGTATGTCCAGATAGGCGTAGCTCATAGGTCTCATTCTTTGTGTCGTGGTTGATTTTCAGAGTGCAAGAGGGCCACGAGCTTGCTTGTGAGTGGCAATGGCTCAAGGTGGGGGAAAGCCGACAGCAGACTCAAGTCCAAGGTCTTCCATCCCAATCAACTGCATGAAAGCTTTCCACTTGACCGACAAAGAACTTGCCATTTGTCATCCAGTCGAGTCCCGTCCTCATCACCCCAAGGTGAACCGTGGCATAGAACTGGCCACAAGATCGACATTGAAGTCCTTGTTGAATTGCATGATCCGGAGAATGTTCACTGAGTGCACATCTCAAGAGCTTCACCAAAGTAGTCGGGATCACTCTTCATATGCTCAATGTCGATGGAGTGCACTTTGACATAGAGATTCTTCTTGGCCTTGAGAACATCAAAATAGATAGCAAACTGAAACTTGTTCTAGAACGGACGGTTGACCAAAGTGGGATCTTGGGCGACCTCATACGGGTTATGACGGCGCCTTGCCCGTAACTCCTTGGGTGGCATTTCGGCGAGTTTTCCCGCTTTGTCCTCGACCGCAGTCTTCTTACGCATTTGGGGAGGAGGTGGAGCACTCAAGATCCTCCGGCAGGCTCGGTGGTGCGGTGGCGCTTGGACGTAGCACCACCGGGTTGACACGACAAGCTTGAGGCTCGTGAACCTCATCACCGGAACCACACACACAAAACACGCAAACAACTGCATTTAAACGAGGATAAGCCACAAGAACGAACAAAGAGGATCACAAAGAGGTAGGAGTAAGATGGATTTTGGTAGAGGCGGTAGTACTGCGTGACCACAGCGGTAGTACCGCTCCAGCGGTAATACCGCCGGGAGCAGTAGTACAGCTCAAGCGGTAGTATCATTCCGAAGCGGTAGTACCGCTCAAGCGGCATATTATTCCGAGAGCGGTAGTACTGCTTCGGGCGGAAACAGCCGCTTTCCTACTACCGTGGTTAGAACCGTACTTCGCCCTACCAAATTCAAAAATACTCCAACCAAACACTAATCCAAACAGCCTAGAAGCCTTCTCCATCCTACTCAAGCCTAGATTTGGCCAAAATCTAAGGATGCAACCGCTAATGCCCCTAAGAAGCTAGATTGAAAACCTAGATAAAAAGAACAAGAGAACGGGGCAATACCGGCATCCATGGCAAGAGGACGGGTGGGGATCGACTCCACCAAGGAATGGAGAAAGACGGCCGGAGAGGAGATCCACGAGCCCTCCATGGCGCCGGTTGTTTGGAGAGAGACAAAGCAGAGGGCGAGCGAAT
Source organism: Aegilops longissima (assembly GCA_021605205.1). NCBI lineage: Eukaryota > Viridiplantae > Streptophyta > Magnoliopsida > Poales > Poaceae > Aegilops > Aegilops longissima. The sequence continues at coordinate 238,654,971 of CM038681.1, forward strand.
GGGTATGGGGAGAAGAAACTCCCCCTGCAATAACCCCATACGCCGCCCGGTAGTAGTATCACATTTGAGAGCGGTAGTACCGCTTGAGCGGTAGTACTGCTACATCAGCAGTGGTATAGTATGCCAGAGCGGTAGTATCGCTACCAAAGAGCGGTAGTACCGCCAAGAACAAAAAGAGATGACTTCTAGGCGGACAAAATGAAGAAAAATACACGAAGGAACAGAAAGTCGATGACAAGATAGAGACCATCAAAACAAAACACACGAACCATGAACCGAACCCACTCCTTCAAAGCAAACAACACAAAAGGAGCAAGCTCAGCCCTCTCGAGAGAGGGCGGTGGCCGAGCCACCTATGTTTGAGTCAATTGGTATGGCACCGAAGAATTATCCTTGGGTCCATGACCAAAACTCCTCTTTGAAGCACAAGCGCCATCAACAATGGCTAAAGTGAAAGAGTTGATCGCTTTATGCATAAAGGGGGAGGAGAGTTCATTAATAGAACAACACTCCCCTATGTCCATGCCTACACCTAAACTAGACATTACATTAAGTGTGGTGGGAGTTGCACGGTTCAAGCCACATTGCTCAAATCAATGATATTTAGCTCATGCCTTAACTCGCATAAATCTTGCTTCATCCAAGGGCTTCGTGAAGATATCCGCAAGGTTATCGTGAGTGTTGACATACTTGAGCTCGATCTCTCTGTTGGGGAACGTAGCAGAAATTCAAAATTTTCCTACGTGTCACCAAGATCTATCTATGGAGAAACCAGCAACGAGGGAAGGAGAGTGCATCTACATACCCTTGTAGATCGCTAAGCGAAGCGCTCAAGAGAACGGGGTTGAAGGAGTCGATTGCCGTGATTCAAATCACCGATGATCCTAGTGCCGAACGGACGGCACCTCGCGCTCAACACACGTACAGCCCGTGACGTCTCCCATGCCTTGATCCAGCAAGGAGAGAGGGAGAGGTTGAGGAAGACTCCATCCAACAGCAACACAACGGCGTGGTGGTGGTGGAGGCGTGGCAATCTGCAGGCTTCGCCAAGCACCCACGGAGAGGAGGAGGTGTCACGGGAAGGGAGGGAGGCGCCAGGGGCTCAGGTATTGCTGCCCTCCCTCCCCTCCACTATATATAGGGGCAAGGGAGAGGGGGGAGGCGCAGCCTTGCCCCTTCCTCCAAGGAAGGGGTGCGGCCAAGAGGGGGAGGAGTCCATCCTCCCAAGGCACCCCTGAGGTGCCTTCCCTCTATGGACTCTTCCTCTCCAAGTGTTTCATGCGCATGGGCCTCTTGGGGCTGGTTCCCTTGGCCCATGCAGGCCTAGGCGCACCACCTAGGGCCCATGTGGCCCCAGGCAGGTGGCCCCACCGGTGGGCCCTCGGGACCCCTCCGTGGTCCCAGACAATACCGATAACCCGAAACTTGTCCCGATGGTCAAAACAGCACTTCCCATATATAAATCTTTACCTCCGGACCATTCCGGAACTCCTCGTGACGTCCGGGATCTCATCCGGACTCGAACAACATTCGTAACCACATACAAGCTTCCTTTATAACCCTAGCGTCATCGAACCTTAAGTGTGTAGACCCTACGGGTTCGGGAACCATGCGAGACATGACCGAGACGTTCTCCCATCAATAACCAACAGCGGATCTGGATACCCATGTTGGCTCCTACATGTTCCACGATGATCTCATCGGATGAACCACGATGTCAAGGACTTTAATCAATCCGTATACAATTCCTTTGTCTATCGGTGACGATACTTGCCCGAGATTCGATCGTCGGTATCCCGATACCTTGTTCAATCTCGTTATCGCAAGTCTCTTTACTCGCTCAGTAACACATCATCCCGTGATCAACTCCTTGATCACATTGTGCACATTATGATGATGTCCTACCGAGTGGGCCCAGAGATACCTCTCCGTCACATGGAGTGACAAATCCAGCCTCGATTCGTACCAACCCAATGACACTTTCGGAGATACCGTAGTGTACCTTTATAGCCACCCGCCACGCCAGGACGCTTGGTACACCCAAAGCACTCCTACGGTATCCGGAATTGCACGATCTCATGGTCTAAGGAAAAGATACTTGACATTAGAAAAGCTTTAGCATACTGAACTACATGATCTTGTGCTAGGCTTAGGATTGTCTTGTCCATCACATCATTCTCCTAATGATGTGATCCCGTTATCAATGACATCCAATGTCCATGGTCGAAACCGTAACCATCTATTGATCAACGAGCTAGTTAACTAGAGGCTTACTAGGGACATGGTGTTGTCTATGTATCCACACATGTATTGTTGTTTCCTATCAACACAATTATAGCATGAATAATAAACGATTATCATGAACAAGGAAATATAATAATAACTAATTTATTATTGCCTCTAGGGCATATTTCCAACAGTCTCCCACTTGCACTAGAGTCAATAATCTAGTTCACATCGCCATGTGATTAACATCGATAAGTCACATCGCCATGTGACCAACATCCAAAGAGTTTACTAGTGTCTTAAACTAGTTCACATCACCATGTGATTAAGTCTCAATGAGTTCGGGGTTTGATCATGTTTTGCTTGTGAGAGAGGTTTTAGTCAACGGTCCGAACCTTTCAGATCCGTGTGTACTTCATAATTCTCTATGTCATATTGTAAATGCTGCTTTCACGCTCCACTTGGAGCTATTCCAAATGGTTGCTCCACTATACGTATCCGGTTTGCTTCTCGAGTCACTTTCGGATAGGTGTTAAAGCTTGCATCGACGTAACCCTTTACGCCGAACTCTTTATCACCTCCATAATCGAGAAACATGTCCTTATTCCTCTAAGGATAATTTTGACCGCTATCCGGTGATCCACTCCTTGATCACCTTTGTACTCTCTTGCCGATATGTAGCAAGGCACACATCAGTGCAGACACAAAGATAGCATACTATAGAGCCTACGTCTGAAGCATAGGGACGACCTTCGTCCTTTCTCTCTTTTCTACCGTGGTCGAGCTTTAACTCTTAACTTCATACCTTACATCTCGTGCAAGAACTCCCTCTTTGATGATCCATCTTGAACACCTTCAAGATCATGTCAAGGTATGTGCTCATTTGAAAGTACTATTGAGCGTTTTGATCCATCCTCATAGATCTTGATGCTCAATGTTCAAGTAGCTTAATCCAGGTTTTCACTTGAAAACACTTTTCAAATAACCCTATATGCTTTACGTAAAATTCTACATCATTTCGATCATCTATATGTCAACACACATACTCATCGAAATTCTATAGTGCTCCCACTCACTTCTTTGGAAATACAAGTTTCTCATAAACTTTGTATACACCCAAAATCTTTGATCATCTCATCAAAGCACACATTCCAACTCCGAGATGCTTACTCCAGTCCTTAGAAAGGATCATTGAGCCAAAGATACCTTTTAGCATCCTTAGGATCGACAAAACTTTTCTCGATTGTATCACATACAACCTTTCCTTACGTAAAGGTAAGGAAACTCGTCTTGACATCCATCGCCAGATTTCATAAATGCAGCTTGTGCTAACATGATTCCGACGGACTTAAGCATCGCTACGGATGAGAAAATCTCATCGTAGTCAACTCCTTGAACTTGTGAAAACTCTTCGCCACAAGTCGAGCTTCATAGACGGTGATATTACCGTCCACGTCCGTCTTCTTCTTAAAGATCCATTCATCTCAATGGCTTGCCGATCATCGGGCAAGTCCACCAAAGTCCATGCTTTGTTATGATACATGGATCCTACCTCGGATTTCATGGTTTCTAACCATTTGTCGGAATTTGGGCCCACCATCGCTTCTCCATAGCTCGTAGGTTCATTGTTGTCTAGCAACATGACCTTCAAGACATGATTACAGTACCACTCTGAAGTAGTACGCATCCTTGTCACCCTACGAGGTACGTCAGTGACTTGATCCGAAACTTCATGATCACTATCATAAGCTTCTACTTCAATTGGTGTAGGTGCCACGGGAACAACTTCCGTGCCTGCTACACACTTGTTGAAGTGACGGTTCAATGACCTCATCAAGTCTCCACCATCCTCCCACTCAACTTTCCGAGACGAACTTTTCCTCGAGAAAGGACCCGATTCAAGAAACAATCCCTATTGCTTTCGGATCTGAATTAGGAGGTATACCCAACCGCTTTGGGTGTCCTATGAAGATGCATTTTGTCCTTTGGGTTCGAGCTTATCAACTGAAACTTTTCCACATAAGCGTCGTAGCCCCAAACTTTTAAGAAACAACAGCTTAGGTTTCTCTAAACCATAGTTCATACGGTGTCATCTCATCGAATTACGTGGTGCCCTATTAAATTGAGTGTGGTTGTCTCTAATGCCTAACCCATGAACGATAGTGGTGATTCGATAAGAGACATCATGGTACGCACCATATCCAATAGGTTGCAACTATGATGTTCGGACACACCATCACACTATGGTGTTCGGTGCGTATTAATTGTGAAACAATTTGCACAATGTCTTAATTGTGTGCCAAAACTCGTAACTCAGATATTCATCTCTATGATCATATCATAGACATTCTATCCTCTTGTCACGATGATCTTCAATCTTCACTCTGAAATTACTTGAACCATTCAATAATTCAGACTCGTGCTTCATCAAGTCAATATACTCAATATCTACTCGAATCATCTGTGAAGTCAGAACATAACGATATTCATCAGATGCCTCAAAGACTCATTGGACTGCACACATCAAAATGTGTTACTTCCAACAAGTTGCTATCTTGTTCCATCTTATTGAAACCGAGGCTTTTCAGTCATCTTGCCCATGTGGTATGTTTTGCATATCTCAAGTGATTCAAAATCAAGTGAGTTCAAACGATCCATCTGCATGGAGTTTCTTCATGCGTATACACCAATAGACATGGTTCGCATGTCTCAAACTTTTCAAAAATGAGTGAGTCCAAAGATCCATCAACATGGAGCTTCTTCATGCGTTTTACACCAATATGACTTACATGGCAGTGCCACAAGTACATGTGACCAACATCCAAAGAGTTTACTAGTGTCTTAAACTAGTTCACATCACCATGTGATTAAGTCTCAATGAGTTCTGGGGTTTGATCATGTTTTGCTTGTGAGAGAGGTTTTAGTCAACGGGTCTGAACCTTTCAGATCCGTGTGTACTTCGCAATTCTCTATGTCATATTGTAAATGCTGCTTTCACGCTCCACTTGGAGCTATTCCAAATGGTTGCTCCACTATACGTATCCGGTTTGCTTCTCAGAGTCACTCGGATAGGTGTTAAAGCTTGCATCGACGTAACCCTTTACGCCGAACTCTTTTATCACCTCCATAATCGAGAAACATGTCCTTATTCCTCTAAGGATAATTTTGACCGCTATCTGGTGATCCACTCCTTGATCACCTTTGTACTCTCTTGCCAGATATGTAGCAAGGCACACATCAGGTGCGACACAGATAGCATACTATAGAGCCTACGTCGAAGCATAGGGGCGACCTTCGTCCTTTCTCTCTTTTCTACCGTGGTCGAGCTTTAACTCTTAACTTCATACCTTACATCTCGTGCAAGAACTCCCTCTTTGGTGATCCATCTTGAACACCTTCAAGATCATGTCAAGGTATGTGCTCATTTGAAAGTACTATTGAGCGTTTTGATCCATCCTCATAGATCTTGATGCTCAATGTTCAAGTAGCTTAATCCAGGTTTTCACTTGAAAACACTTTTCAAATAACCCTATATGCTTTACGAGAAAATTCTACATCATTTCGATCATCTATATGTCAACACACATACTCATCGAAATTCTATAGTGCTCCCACTCACTTCTTTGGAAATACAAGTTTCTCATAAACTTTGTATACACCCAAAATCTTTGATCATCTCATCAAAGCACACATTCCAACTCCGAGATGCTTACTCCAGTCCTTAGAAAGGATCGCCGGAGCCAAAGATACCTTTTAGCATCCTTAGGATCGACAAAACTTTTCGATTGTATCACATACAACCTTTCCTTACGTAAAGGTAAGGAAACTCGTCTTGACATCCATCTGCCAGATTTCATAAATGCAGCTTGTGCTAACATGATTCCGACGGACTTAAGCATCGCTACGGATGAGAAAATCTCATCGTAGTCAACTCCTTGAACTTGTGAAAAACTCTTCGCCACAAGTCGAGCTTCATAGACGGTGATATTACCGTCCACGTCCGTCTTCTTCTTAAAGATCCATTCATCTCAATGGCTTGCCGATCATCGGCAAGTCCACCAAAGTCCATGCTTTGTTATGATACATGGATCCTACCTCGGATTTCATGGTTTCTAACCATTTGTCGAATTTGGGCCCACCATCGCTTCTCCATAGCTCGTAGGTTCATTGTTGTCTAGCAACATGACCTTCAAGACATGATTCTTGTACCACTCAAGTAGTACGCATCCTTGTCACCCTACGAGGTACGTCGGTGACTTGATCCGAAACTTCATGATCACTATCATAAGCTTCTACTTCAATTGGTGTAGGTGCCACGGAACAACTTCCGTGCCTGCTACACACTTGTTGAAGTGACGGTTCAATGACCTCATCAAGTCTCCACCATCCTCCCACTCAACTTTCCGAGACGAACTTTTCCTCGAGAAAGGACCCGATTCAAGAAACAATCCCTATTGCTTTCGGATCTGAATTAGGAGGTATACCCAACCGTTTTGGGTGTCCTATGAAGATGCATTTTGTCCGCTTTGGGTTCGAGCTTATCAACCTGAAACTTTTCCACATAAGCGTCGTAGCCCCAAACTTTTAAGAAACAACGACTTAGGTTTCTCTAAACCATAGTTCATACGGTGTCATCTCATCGGAATTACGTGGTGCCCTATTAAATTGAGTGTGGTTGTCTCTAATGCCTAACCCATGAACGATAGTGGTGATTCGATAAGAGACATCATGGTACGCACCATATCCAATAGGTTGCAACTATGATGTTCGGACACACCATCACACTATGGTGTTCGGTGCGGTATTAATTGTGAAACAATTTGCACAATGTCTTAATTGTGTGCCAAAACTCGTAACTCAGATATTCATCTCTATGATCATATCATAGACATTCTATCCTCTTGTCACGATGATCTTCAATCTTCACTCTGAAATTACTTGAACCATTCAATAATTCAGACTCGTGCTTCATCAAGTCAATATACTCAATATCTACTCGAATCATCTGTGAAGTCAGAACATAACGATATTCCTTTGCATGCCTCAAAGACTCATTGGACTGCACACATCAAAATGTGTTACTTCCAACAAGTTGCTATCTTGTTCCATCTTATTGAAACCGAGGCTTTTCACCATCTTGCCCATGTGGTATGTTTTGCATATCTCAAGTGATTCAAAATCAAGTGAGTTCAAACGATCCATCTGCATGGAGTTTCTTCATGCGTATACACCAATAGACATGGTTCGCATGTCTCAAACTTTTCAAAAATGAGTGAGTCCAAAGATCCATCAACATGGAGCTTCTTCATGCGTTTACACCAATATGACTTACATGGCGATTGCCACAAGTAAGTGGTACTATCATTACTATCTTATACTTTTGGCATGAAAATGTGTATCACTACGATCGAGATTCAATAAACCATTCCTTTAGGTGCAAGACCATTGAAGGTGTTATTCAAATAAATAGAGTAACCATTATTCTCCTTAAATGAATAACCGTATTGCGATAGACATAATCCAATTATGTCTATGCTCAACGCAAACACCAAATGACAATTATTCTGGTTTAATACTAATCTTGATGGTATAGGGAGCGTGCGATGTTTGATCACATCAAACTTGGAAACACTTCAACACATATCGTCACTCACCTTTAGCTAGTCTCCGTTTATTTCGTAGCTTTTATTTGAGTTACTAACACTTAGCAACCGAACCGTATCTAATACCACAGTGCTACTAGGAGTACTAGTGAAATACACAATAACTTAATGTATATCAAATATACTTCTATCGACCTTGCCAGCCTTCTCATCTACCAAGTATCTAGGGTGGTTCCGCTCGATGGCTGTTCCCCTTATTACGAAGCACTTAGTCTCGGGTTTGGGTTCAACCTTGGGTTTCTTCACTGGGCAGAAGCGATTTGCCGTTTCATGAAGTGTCCTTCTTGCCCTTGCCCTAGTGGTTTCACCAACCATCATCAATTGATGCTCCTTCTTGATTTCTACTTTCGCGATGTCAAACAACGCGAATACCTCAAGGATCATCATATCTATCCCTGATTTGTTATAGTTCATCACGAAGCTCTAGCAGCTTGGTGGCAATGACTATGGAGAAACATCACTATCTCATCCGGAAGATCAACTCCCACTCGATTCAAGTGATTGTTGTACTCGCACAATCGAGCACAAGCTCAACGATTGAGTTTTCTCCTTAGTTTGCAGGCCAAGAAAATCGTCGGAGGTCTTATACCTCTTGGCGTGAGCACGAGCTCGAAATCCCAATTTCAGCCCTCAAAACATCTCATATGTTTCATGACGCTTCAAAAACGCCTTGGTGCCTCAATTCTAAACCGTTTAACGAACTATCACGTAGTTATCAAAATGTGTATGTCGATGTTCGCAACATCTACGCACCACGTTCGAGGTTCAAAGACACTGAGCGGTGCATTAAGGACATAAGCCTTTTACCGTCTCGCATAATTGCTACTATCAACTTTCAACTAATTTTCTCTAGGAACATATCTAAACAAGGAACTAAAGCGCGAGCTTCGACATAATTTGCAAAAGGTCTTTTGACTATGTTCAAGATAATTAAGTTCATCTTATGAACTCCCACTCGAGATAGACATCCCTCCGGTCATCTAAGTGATTACATGATCCGAGTCAACTAAGCCGTGTCCGATCATCACGTGAGACGGACTAGTCATCATCGGTGAACATATTCATGTTGATCGTATCTACTATCGACTCATGCTCGACCTTTCGGTCTCCGTGTTCCGAGGCCATGTCCGCACATGCTAGGCTCGTCAAGTTAACCCCAAGTGTTTTTGCGTGTAAATCTGTCTTACACCCGTTGTATGTGAGCGTAAGAATCCATCACACCCGATCATCACGTGGTGCTTAGAAGCGACGAACTGTAGCAACGGTGCACATTAGGGAGAACACTTCTTGAAATTGTTCTAAGGGATCATCTTATTTACTACCGTCGTTCTAAGTAAACAAGATGCATAAACATAATAAACATCACATGCAATTATATAGTAGTGACATGATATGGCCAATATCATATTGCTCCTTTTGATCTCCATCTTGGGGCTCCATGATCATCATCGTCACCGCATGACACCATGATCTCCATCATCATGATCTCCATCATCGTGTCTTCATGAAGTTGTCTCGCCAACTATTACTTCTACTACTATGGCTACGGTTAGCAATAAAGTAAAGTAATTACATGGCGTTGTTTAATGACACGCAGGTCATACAATAAATAAAGACAACTCCTATGGCTCTCGCCGGTTGTCATAATCATCGACATGCAAGTCGTGAATCCTATTACAAGAACATGATCAATCTCATACATCACATATCATTCATCACATTCTTCTTGGCCATATCACATCACAAAGCATACCCTCGCAAAAACAAGTTAGGCGTCCTCTAATTGTTGTTTGCATGTTTTACGTGGCTGCTATGGGTTTCTAGCAAGAACGTTTCTTACCTCGCAAAACCACAACGTGATATGCCAATTGCTATTTACCCTTCATAAGGACCCTTTTCATCGAATCCGTTCCGACTAAAGTGGGAGGCGGCACCGCTAGCCACCTTATGCACCAAGTGCATGTCGATTGGTGGAACCTGTCTCACGTAAGAGCGTGTAAGGTCGGTCCGGGCCGCTTCATCCCACAATACCGTCGAAACAAGATTGGACTAGTAACGGTAAGCATATTGAACAAAATCATCGCCCACAACTACTTTGTGTTCTACTCGTGCAAAGAATCTACGCAATAGACCTAGCTCATGATGCCACTATTGGGGAACGTGGCGAAATTCAAAATTTTCCTCGTGTCACCAAGATCTATCTATGGAGAAACCAGCAACGAGGGAAGGAGAGTGCATCTACATACCCTTGTAGATCGCTAAGCGGAAGCGTTCAAGAGAACGGGGTTGAAGGAGTCGTACTGCCGTGATTCAAATCACCGATGATCCTAGTGCCGAACGGACGGCACCTCCGCGTTCAACACACGTACAGCCGGTGGCGTCTCCCATGCCTTGATCCAGCAAGGAGAGAGGAGAGGTTGAGGAAGACTCCATCCAACAGCAACACAACGGCGTGGTGGTGGTGGAGGAGCGTGGCAATCCTGCAGGGCTTCGCCAAGCACCTACGGGAGAGGAGGAGGTGTCACGGGAAGGGAGGGAGGCGCCAGGGGCTCAGGTGCTGCTGCCCCCTTCCCCTCCACTATATATAGGGGCAAGGGAGAGGGGGGAGGCGCAGCCTTGCCCCTTCCTCCAAGGAAGGGGTGCGGCCAAGAGGGGGGGAGGAGTCCATCCTCCCCAAGGCACCTCGGAGGTGCCTTCCCCTCTATGGACTCTTCCTCTCCAAGTGTTTCATGCGCATGGGCCTCTTGGGGCTGGTTCCCCTTGGCCCATGCAGGCCTAGGCGCACCACCTAGGGCCCATGTGGCCCCCGGGGCAGGTGGCCCCACCCGGTGGGCCCCCGGGACCCCTCCGGTGGTCCCGGTACAATACCGATAACCCCGAAACTTGTCCCGATGGCCGAAACAGCACTTCCCATATATAAATCTTTACCTCCGGACCATTCCGGAACTCCTCGTGACGTCCGGGATCTCATCCGGACTCGAACAACATTCGGTAACCACATACAAGCTTCCTTTATAACCCTAGCGTCCATCGAACCTTAAGTGTAGACCCTACGGGTTCGGGAACCATCTGCACATGACCGAGGCGTTCTCCGGTCAATAACCAACAGCGGATCTGGATACCCATGTTGGCTCCCACATGTTCCACGATGATCTCATCGGATGAACCACGATGTCAAGGACTTTAATCAATCCGTATACAATTCCCTTTGTCTATCGATGCGATACTTGCCCGAGATTCGATCGTCGGTATCCCGATACCTTGTTCAATCTCGTTACGGCAAGTCTCTTTACTCGTTCGTAACACATCATCCGTGATCAACTCCTTGATCACATTGTGCACATTATGATGATGTCCTACCGAGTGGGCCAGAGATACCTCTCCGTCACACGGAGTGACAAATCCTAGCCTCGATTCGTACCAACCCAATGAGACACTTTCGGAGATACCCGTAGTGTACCTTTATAGCCACCCGATTCGTTGTGGCGTTTGGTACACCCAAAGCACTCCTACGGTATCCGGAATTGCACGATCTCATGGTCTAAGGAAAAGATACTTGACATTAGAAAAGCTTTAGCATACTAACTACATGATCTTGTGCTAGGCTTAGGATTGGGTCTTGTCCATCACATCATTCTCCTAATGATGTGATCCGTTATCAATGACATCCAATGTCCATGGTCGAGAAACCGTAACCATCTATTGATCAACGAGCTAGTTAACTAGAGGCTTACTAGGGACATGGTGTTGTCTATGTATCCACACATGTATTGCTGTTTCCGGTCAACACAATTATAGCATGAATAATAAACGATTATCATGAACAAGGAAATATAATAATAACTAATTTATTATTGCCTCTAGGGCATATTTCCAACACTCTCCTCGCCTAATGTGATCCCGGATGAAGTGATACCGAATCTCAATGTGCTTCGTCTTGAAGTGTTGCACCGGGTTGAGAGAAATCTTGATGGCACTTTCATTATCACACCAAAGAGGCACTTTGTCACAATTGACACCGTACTCCTTTAAAGTTTGCCTCATCCATAAGAGTTGAGCACAACAACTACCCGCCACCACATACTCCGCCTCGGTGGACGAGAGAGACACACAACTCTGCTTTTTGGAAAACCAACTTACCAAAGAGCAACCAAGAAATTGGCACCCTCCTAAGTGGACTTCCTATCCACTTTGTCTCCGCCTAATCGAATCAGTAAATCCTTCAAGCTTGAAGTTTGCTCCTCTTGGGCACCATAAGCCAAAGTTTGGGGTATGAGCCAAATATCGAAGATTAAGCTTGACGCCACATAGTGACTTTCCTTCGGTGCGGCTTGAAACCGTGCACACATACCCACACTCAACATGATATCCGGTCTAGATGCACAAAGGTAAAGCAGAGATCCAATCATGGAGCGATATACCTTTTGATCCACCGCTTTACCATTGGGATCAATGTCAAGTTGGCACTTAGTAGGCATTGGTGTAGTAGCCGACTTGACATCACTTAGCTTGAATCTTTTAAGCATGTCTTGAGTGTATTTGGCTTGGTTGATGAAGGTTCCTTCTCTTCTTTGTTTGATGTCGAAACCAAGGAAGAACTTCAACTCTCCCATCGAAGACATCTTGAACTTGGAGGTCATGAGGCGGCAAATTCCTCATTGAAAGCTTTGTTAGGAGAACCAAAGATAATATCATCAACATATAATTGGCATACAAACAACTCCCCATTGACCTTCTTAGTAAAAAGAGTGGGATCGATTTGCCCCACTCAAAGCCACGATCTTGTAGCAACTTCGGTAAGGTGGTCATACCACGCGTGGGGCTTGTTTAAGGCCATAGAGTGCCTTATCGAGTTGATACACATGATCCGGAAAGTAGGGGTCCTCGAACCCGGGGTTGCTGACATAGACCAACTCATTAATGGGACCATTAAGAAAAGCACTTTTCACATCCATTTGTTGCAACTTAAAGTTGTGATGGGAAGCATAAGCAATCAACAAGCGAATGGATTCAAGGCGAGCAACGGAGCAAAGGTTTCACCGTAGTCGATACCCTCGACTTGGGAGTAGCCTTGTGCTACCAATCTTGCCTTGTTGCGAATGATGTTTCCATGAGCATCTTGCTTGTTCTTGAAAATCCACTTGGTCCCAATGACGTTGTGGTTCTCCGATGGCCTTGGCACCAATCTCCACACCTTGTTGTACTCAAAGTTGTTGAGTTTTTCATGCATAGCATTGAGCCAATCCGAGTCTTCAAGCGCCTCATAGACCTTTTGTGGTTCAACACAAGAGACAAGCGCGTGATGTTCACAATAGTTTGCCAATTGTCTCGAGTGCTTACCCTTTTCTTAGGCTTCCAACCACATTCTCCATGAGATGGCCTTTGGTTGTGAGTTTGGAAGCAATCTTGGCGGCACGACGCTCTAATTCCTCCTCGGAGGTGAGATGAGGAGGGGTCACTTGATCATCTTGAGCGCCGTCTTGAGCATGAACTTCATCTTGAGCATGCTCGGGGGAGAGAACTTGACCTTGGGCATCATTTGAGGTGATATCATCGTCTTGAGCACGATCTTGCCCTTGGTCTTGTTCTAGAGGTTGAGGGCCTTCACTTTGTTCTTGAGCGTGTGGGCCTTGGGTTGGTGATGGCTCCACTTGAGTGGAGCATTGTCCTTCTCCTTCGGCCACAAGGGGTTCCTCAATGGGTAGGATGTAGCCAACTCCCATTCTTCTTATGGCTTGAGGAGGAATTTCATCACCTACATCACAAGTGCCACTTTGCTCCACTTGGGAGCCGTTATTCTCATCAAACTCCACGTTACCGTCTCCTCAATAAGTCCCGTGGATTTATTGAGGACACGTAAGCATGAGAGTTTGTAGCATAACCAACAAATATGCCCTCATGAGCTCTAGCTTCAAATTTAGACAAACGAACACCTTTCTTGAGAATGAAACACTTACACCGAACACCGGAAGTACTTAAGGTTGGGCTTGTTGCGGTGAGTATCTCATAAGGAGTCTTGTTCAAGCCTTTGCGGAGATAAAGCCGATTGGATGCATGACAAGCGGTGTTGATGGCTTCGCCCAAAAGTTGTATGGAGACTTGAACTCCGCCATCATGGTCCTCGCCGCATCCATCAACGTCCGGTTCTTTCTCTCCGCCACACCATTTTGTTGAGGGGTATATGGTGCAGAATATTGATGCTTGATTCCCTCATCACTAAGAAACTCATCCAAGGTGTAGTTCTTGAACTTCGGTGCCGTTGTCACTTCTTATAGTCAAGATCTTTGCATTATGTTGACGTTGAGCTTCATTTGCAAAGTCGATGACGGTTTGTTGGGTCTCACTCTTCCTCTTGAAGAAATATACCCAAGTGTATCTTGAATAGTCATCCACGATCACCAAGCAATACTTTCTTCCTCCAAGACTATCAAATGATGGTGGCCCAAAGAGATCCATGTGGAGGAGCTCCAAGGGTCTCTTTGAGTATATGATAGTTGTGGGAGGTGAGCCTTCTCATGAAGCTTTCCTTCAATACAAGCACTGCAAGCACGGTCTTTGGCAAAGCTAACATTTGTTAGTCCATGAACATGGTCCCCCTTGAGAAGACTTTGCAAAGATCTCATATTGACATGGGCTAGACGGCGATGCCAAAGCCATCCCACGTCAACTTTAGCCATTAGGCATGTCGCGGTCTTAGTGGGTCGCTCCGAAAAGTTAATCACATAGAGACCGTTTTCGACATGCCCAACAAAGGCTACTTTAAGAGTCTTGCTCCACAAGAGGGCCACGGTATCAATGTCAAAGAAAGTAGCAAAACCCATGACTGCAAGTTGACGAGCGGAAAGCAAATTGTATGCAAGGGACTCAACAAGCATGACTTTCTCGATCGTAAGATCATGAGAAATGACAACCTTGCCGAGACCCAATACCTTAGAATGTGATGCATCACCCCACTCGACATCGGTGGGCATAGATGGAATCTCTTGCACGTCCACCACCATGTCCTTGCTTCCGGTCATATGATTTGTTGCTCCACTATCAAGCAACCATGATCCCCCACCGGAAGCAAACCCCTACAAGAGATCAATGCTTGGTTTTAGGTACCCATTTGGTAATGGGTCCTTTGATGTTAGTAACGAGGGTCTTAGGAACCCAAATAGACCATTCAATGTACTCATAAGAAGAACCAACAAATTTAGCATAAACATGCCCATCACTAGCACGGCACAACACATAAGAGGGGTTAAAGTCGCCGGCTATGTTCGTGGGAATGATGTTGTCCTTCTTGACATTGCCACCCTTGGCACGGTTCTTCTTCTTCTTGGAAGCACCCTCTCCCTCCTTCACAAAAGTTTGCTTGAGAGGGGGAGGTTGCTTGGTCTTGTCATTCTTCTTCTTGCTCTTGGGCTTGGGCGCGAACCCAATCCCCTCCTTGGCCACAACTTCCTTTTGATTACTCAAAAGGTCGTTAAGGTTCTTCTCACCTTGAATGCATGAGACAAGGCCCTTTTCAAGTTGCTCCTTCAACTTAGCATTCTCCTCAACAAGATGCACATGCTCACAACAAGGGTTAGTAGCATTTGCATTATCAATCAATATCATATGAGGAAAGGTGGCTTTCTCCTTGGTTAGCTTTACTTGAAGTTGATCATGAGACTCTTTGAGACTAGCATGAGCACCCTTCAAGACTTTGTGAGCCTTGTCGAGAGTGTCAAAGTCCTCATTGAGTCTAGCAAGATCAACTCCGAGCTTTGCCTTCTCGGAACTAAGCACACGAGACACAACAAGAGTATGATCAAGGTCTTTCTTTAATTTAGCGTGATCATCGTTGTGACTCCTCAAGAGCCAAGCGAAGGCCACGCTCTTCCTCAAGAGCATTGGAAAGATCCGAAATCTCATCGGCATAGTCACGACTATGCCCTTCCATCTTAGAGATGGTTTCTTCATGAGTCTCGATCATGACATTGGCTTCACCAAGTTGTTCCAAGAGAGCAACGGTGCATCTTGGATTTGCCCTTGAGTTTACTCATAAAGATCTCAAATTCATTTTCCTCTACATTAGTCCCCTCATGTTCATCAATGCAATCCGTTAAAGAGGAATGATGGATGATGGTAGTTTTGATGTTGGGGGTTACCTTGTTGGTGGCTTTAGCCATGAGGCACTTGGCGGTGATGTTTTCATTGGGTGAACCGAAAAGAGACACCCGAGGAGTCATTGCAATGGCCACGGAGGCCATGGCAACCGGTTCACCATCCTCATCATCATCATCATCCTCATTGTACTCTTCTTGAACCACCAAGGCTTTGTGAGGAGACTTCTTTGGAAAGTTGCTCTTGTTGGGGAAAGACTTGACCTTGTCCTTACGGATGAGCTTGCCACCATTGTCTTCCCTCTTCTCATATGGGCATTCCGCAACAAAGTGACTCACATTGCCACAATTGAAACACGTCCTCACACGTTGCTTGCCCTTAGAGCCACTTGAATTGCTCTTGTTGAAGTTGGGTCTTGAGTTCTTCTTGCTCCAAAATTGTCTTGAAGCAAGGGCCATGTGTTCATGATAATCATACTTAGTATCTTGAGGTTGCTCTCTTCTTCTTCCTCCTCTCCATCTTCTTCAACACAAATCTTGGCCTTTAAAGGCGAGGTTGGGCTTCTTTGCTCTTTGAGAGCGAAGCACCGCATTGTCGGCGGTCTTGTCCAATATGCTCATAGCCACAAACTCGTCCAACACATCACTTGAGGACAAGGTGTGGAAGTCCGATCGTTGACGGATAACGGAGGACATGGCTTTGTGGTATGGCATCATCGCCTTGAGAAATTTGCGCTTGATCCAGTTGTCATCGGTGTCCTTACTTCCATGATCCCGGAGGAGGCGGCAAGCTTGGTTACTCTCGATAGAGCTCATGAGGTTCTTCTTCTTCCTTCATTGCAAACTCATCGGCTTCGTCTTGGACCACTTCATAATTGGAACGTTGAATGCTTGCGCTTCCTCGATACATGGACACCACCTTGAGCCAAGCATCTTTGGCATGGATGTAAGGCCGAAGATGAGGGAGGTCTTCGGGAAGGATTGCTTCTTGGATGATGAAGAGAGCGTTCTCATTGAATTGATGGTCCACGACCTCTCTTGGAGAAAAGTTGCTCGGATCATGCGGATAGAAACCTTCTTCAATGATTCTCCAAAGGTTAGTGTTCACATGATTTAAATGGCGCTTAAAACGATAAACCCAAGAATCAAAATCCTCCTTTTATCAACCTTAGGTGGTGGACCGCATGATTCAAATGAGTGGAAGGAATCGGCCCACCATAAGCGGGAGGTTGCACATGGGCAAAGATGCGGTGCCATTCTTACCACTAGACGAGGGGCTTTCTCATTCGTAGCTTCCCTTTATCGGAGTTAGCATCCGCTCCCGTGTTGGTGGGATCACCCACTTTCACAGTGCGGTGGAAAGTTTAAGCCCTTCTAGGAAATCCTTAAACATGTCCTTGACCTCGCTCGTCATGGAGGTTTTCAATGTGTCCAGCGCCACATTGAATTCCTCACGAGATCGAGTACTCCCATCTCCGTAGATGATGTCGGATTCAAGCGGAGTGCTCCCCACATCATCTCGACGTCAACTCATACTCTTGGACGGTAAAGTCCTTAAAAGAGACGAGGCTCGATACCAATTGAAAGGATCGATATGGTTGACTAGAGGGGGGGGGGGTGAATAGGCAACTAACAATTATTTAAGCTTTTCTTAGCCAAATTAAACTTTGCAATAATAAAGGTTGTCTAGATGTGCAACTAGGTGAACAACCTATATGATGCAACAACACTAGCACACGAGCAAACAAGGATAATAACACAAATAAGCTAGCACAAGTAAAGGGATGAGATAACCAAGAGTGGAGCCGGTGGAGACGAGGATGTGTTACCAAAGTTCCTTCCTTTTGAGGGGAAGTACGTCTCCGTTAGAGCGGTGTGGAAGGCACAAGGCTCCCCAGGAAGCCACTAGGGCCACCGTATTCTCCTCACGCCCTCACACAATGCGAGATGCCGTGATTCCACTATTGGTGCCCTTGAAGGCGGCACGAACCTTTACAAGCAAGGTTGGGGCAAACTCCACAACAACCGGAGGCTCCCAACAACAACAACAAACCCACGAAGCTTCACCACAATGGAGTATGGCTTGAGGTGACCTCAACCGTCTAGGGTGCTCAACACCCAAGAGTAACAAGATCCATGAAGGGATAGGTGGGGAATCAAATATCTCTTGGTGGAAGTGTAGATCTAGGCCTTCTCAACCAATCCCGAGCAAATCAACAAGTTTGATTGGCTAGGAGAGAGATCGGTGAAAATGGAGCTTTGAGCAGCAATGGAGCTTGGGGAAAAGAGGTGGGTCAACAAGGAAGAAGATGACCCTTTATATAGTAGGGAAACACATCCAACCGTTACCCCACTAAACAGCCCATGACAGGCGGTACTACCGCTAAGGAAGGGCGGTACTACCGCTTAGGGCGGTACTACCGCTCCATACCTAGCGGTACTACCGCTCTACCACAGAGCGGCACTACTGGGGAGCAGAGCGGTACTACCGCTTGGAGCGGTACTACCGCTACTATCGCCGCTCCTAGTGCCGCAAAAACCCGACACGAGAAAACACCGTCTCGAATCGAGGCGGTAGTAGGCGCTGTACTCTCGAGGTAGTAGTCGAAGCCATGAGCGGTACTACCGCTCATCGGAGCGGTATTACTATTGGGGGCGGTACTACCGCTCTGCTGAGCGGTACTACCGCTTGTGGGCTTCGGCGGTACTACTCATTGTAGGTCGCGATACTACCACCGGCATAGGCGAAACCAAAGCGGAAGAGAGAGGCAGCTCCAAAGATGCAAAGGGAAGGCGACGGGTGTGATAAGGATGTATGCGTGTTGATTCCACCTAGCCTTACCAAAGCGGATCCCCTCTTAATAGTACGGTGACTCCTACGAAACTAGTCCACCAACAACGAACCGCAGGAGCTACACCGTCTTGAATAAAAACACCGAGGGGAGGAAACCGTCTCGTGCCAATGGATGATCTTCTGAAAGAACTTAACGCACACGATTAGTCCGCAAAAGCATTGTCATCAATCACCAAAACCACTAGGGAATAAATATGCCCTTACACACCTCAACACAATATACAAGAGCATGACGTAGGGTATTATATCCTCCGTGAGAGCCCGAACCTGGGTAAACCTTGCTTCTTGTTACCATCGTGCCAAGTCGTCTAGATAGAATATTGTACGGAGGGATTTGCCGGATCTAGTACCGACAATCACTGCCCGTGGCAGCGCCACACTGGAGGTGGTGTACACCAACGAGACTGAGACGGTGAAGAACAACATCGCCATGTATGAGCAATGGCTCAGGACAAGTACAAGTTCGCGGGCCTCGACCTAGAGTACATCCATAGGCCTTCTTTAGAATGAAAATGGATCGTTGCCATACAACTATCCATGCGTGAGCACATTCTTGTCCACTACTACTGCATGGTCAAGAGGTCATGTCACACCCTCACTAATTTTCTGTGGCACAAGAAATAACTTCGCTAGCGTGGACATCATGAACGACAAGAGGGCATCAGGCACGAACCCGTCCTTCTTGGCAATAAATGGATCAAGATTCCACATGTGCATTACATGGACATCTAAAAGCAATTCTGGATCAAGGGTGGTGAGAAGAGAGACTACATGGGGTGACCTCACAACATGCATCATAGACCGCTCATACGACGACATGAGAAATGCATTCCCAAAGGTACTTCACAGTTTCTGGGAATGGAAGCCGCTTCCTGAAACACACCTCCATTATGCAGCGAAAGACGCTTACGTAAGCTATAAGGTGTATCGAAGAATCATGACCATGAAGGATGGATTTCTTCACCATCTTAGTCCGAACAGTGGCGTGCGTCTCCGATCAGTCTTGAGGGAAGGGTTTCGCCCCCGATGCAATGTGAGCAATGGATGGTCTAGCGGCTGCAAGCCTCGTAAGGGAAACCACAGGATGGTGAACCGTTGCTACTTTCATATTCATGTTGAATTACACTGTTAGTTTAATTTAGAAGCTTCTGTTCTCGTGTTCGTATTAGGTCAAAATTTGTAGATAATGCATATTTGCTAATTCCAGACAATAAACCATTGCTTGTATTTGTATTAACTTATGTGTGGCCAATTAAAAAGGTGTGTTGCCTATGTATCTGAATGTCATATTTATGTAAAACAATTGTGAAATGGCCTGATCACAAAGCTTTTAGAAATGTTTTGAGGACTTCCATAATTATTCGAATACACAATCACGAGTGGACTTGTACCTTTAGAATCGGTCATAAAGGCTTACAAGAGTGGTTCGAGTGCTTTGATGAATATTCACTCGTGCTTTCATAAAATGTTTTATATAGTCCGCTATTTTCTCGATTAAGTTCATGTTGCAGCTACCATGTCATGAATTAACATCATACCCCTTCTGTAAACTAATATAAGAGCGTTTACAAATAATTCATAAAAAATATTTTAGATAGTTTGCCTAACTTTTTTGTGCTATTTCGTCCTTATAGTTTATGCCATGGATGCAACAAGTCATCTAGTAAAAGCAACCGCTGAAGAGACGGAGGAACCTCTGAATAAAATGGCAGGGCACATTCCAGCGAACTTAGTAAACCAAACAAACTCAACTCAGATAAGGAACACTGAATGCACGACTTAAAAATGTTCCGATCCTATAGCATGGGCCATGGGGACCCAAAACCATGAAGTTACTCCGTATCTGTCCAACCGTCGTGGAATTGTATACGTATGTTTCAGTGATTTGGTCTCACTCTCATCGATCGTGTCCGAGATGGGTCCAAACCTCAGCTTCAGGGCTACCTCTTGCTTTGTGCATGCACTGTACTCCCTCCGTCCGTGAATAAGTGTACATCTAGCTTGTGTCTTAAGTCAAAGTTTTATTACTTTGACCACCTTTTTAGGAAAAAGTAAAAGTATTTATGACACCAAATTAGTATCACTAGATTCATTTTGAAATGTACTTTGATAATATATCAATTTGATGTCATATATGTTAGTACTATTTTCTATAAAGTTGGTCAAAATCTTAAAACTTTGATTTAGAACAAAAGCTAGATGTACACTTATTCACGGACGGAGGGAGTAGGTTCATACCCAGACGATGCATGGCACTTATTGCGTTCTCCAACCAGTTTCTGCTGTCTTTACTCTCGCGCCTTCAAAGCCTGGAACGATAAGCACATGCCCCCCGCCACACAAAACCAAAGAAAAAAACCAAAAGGAGACTACCGGGTGAAGATTAGAAGAACACAAAAATGTGATCGTGTATAAACAGTAAAGCACACAAGCCTGTAAGTAGTGACATCTTCCATTTTCTAAAAATACACAAGTCTGTATAATGCTAGTAAGATGGATCATTTGTTCCACTAGTGGTCGAATTTAGCAAGTCTGCCATGCTAACATTCAAAAATACTACTGCCTCCATGGGCCATGGGGGACCAAGCTGGTCGTGCAGGAGCGCAGCACAGACACATGTACACATGCAAGCATGGTTACCATGAATCCACATGCGAGTCCACATGCCAAGGCGCAGCATCTGTCCCCGGCGCGCGCTTTCGATCAGCTCAGGCTCAGCTCCGGGCACATGGACCTCCCTTGCATGCATGCTTGCCGAACTGTGCCGCGATTAGAGAAAGAAGATTGCAGTGCAACAGTACAACATGATGAGTCGCTCACGAGGACAGTAGTATTCCAAGAATAATTGCCTCCTGCAGTCGATGTGTTTTCAGATTGACAGATGTTTGGAGCAGTGATGCTCCAACAAGTCGTCAGATTAACCAGGAGCTAGCATGTGGTGAAAATCAGATCAAGGTGGATGGATTAGCTACTGGCATGACATGTGTTGATCAGTGTCGGTGGATTGCGTTCAGAGCTATAGAGCAGCAATAACATGGCCAAGCAGCCCCTCGGGACAAAGGTCCTGGTATCATGGTCACATGGCGTGCTCAGAACCGAGCATGCAAGGGTTCCCTCTGATTCTCTCTTAAGTTTTCGCCATTAGATCGGTCCCATGACAGAACATCAAAGCTTCTTCCAGCGATGGCTGGAGCACCAATAACAGAGCACTTCTGGCATGTTAATGGTACGCAAACTGCAGGTCCTGCACATTAACGATGGAATAACTATTCTCAACACAACCAGCTCTGAATTACAGAATGGAAAAACTTCAAGGTTGCAAGTTAACTTCTACTTCTAGATCTTGAATCAGGAGATAGAATGGTTGTCGGGAACGTGAAAAATCCGGACGCGTGGAACAAGTAGCCTTACTTTAGTGTAACCGTGTCCAAATGCTAGCAGATATTTGCATAATAACAGCCCGACAGTTGAAGGTGGTAGGCCATGGCCATAAATGGGGACGAGCTGTCCAAACACGAGCCAAATGGGTATGCAGATCAGGTAACTTTTAGGCCAACTCCGGAGGACAGTATGTCGGGGGTTGGATGCGACATATGCCAAAGGATGGCTTATCATGGAGGGGGCGAGTAGAACGTCGCTGGTGCCTGGAAACGGGATGAGGCGAAGACATGCACGCCGGCGAATCTTACCCAGCTTCAGGGCTCTCCGAGGAGATAACACCCCTACTGCTGCTCTGCGGGGTCTCCGCATGATCACTATGGCAAAATGGGTACAAGAGGCTCCTTGAGCTGTTCGGGGTAAGGAAGGAGAAGGGCTCGACTTGTTCTTCTCTCCCTCTATGTGTGTGTCTAAAACTACTAGCTTCCAACCCTTTGCATGGGTGCTCCGGGGGGTTTATTGTTGGGTTCTATGGTAGGGTGCGTCGACTGCAAATTAAAAATTCCTACGCGCAGAACATCCGGGAACATGCTACGGAGATGGATCACGATTCGTTACCACTAGGCAGCGATGCCGTGCAGTGAAGAAGAGTTGGGGCAGCGTCCGTGGATCGTCTCCTCCTCGTTCGATCTCCCTCGGCGCTGGTCGTCCGATCCCGTACTAGTTAGCGAGGCGGCGCAAGTGCACCGCTCTAACGGTATCCGCTACGTGCGGGAGGAACACCGAGCGGCGGACTGCTAGGTCCGATCACCCGATCGGCGGCAAGTGGAGGTGGCTCTCGAGGCGAAACGATCTACCTCCACGAGGCCGAAGCGATCGCTTCACGAGGCCAAAGCGTTCTCTCACTCGACCCTCAAGTGTGCCGCACCTCCACTTTATATAGGCGTCCGTCGTGGGCTCAACACTTAGGCCTCGCACGGACCCTAAAGTCAAAGTCTACTCGGTCACGTTCCTAGTCGATTCGGATCACATCCGACCAAAGTCCTATGAACCGACCTCGTAGGTTCCTTCCCTTAAGCCGACCCCTTAGGTTCAAGTCGGCTTGGTCACGATTCGAATCACCTCCGACATGCACGGTTGGTAGCGGCCTCTAGCAAGGCGTGCCGACCATCAAGCGAACTATGAAGCTGGTTAGGCGAACACAGTACATCATACTTCCATTCCTTTTGCCACACGATATATGTTGTCGGGCTCAAAGCGAGGCTGTCATCCTTGTGCTAGCCCGACCTCTTTCTCGTTCGGTGATACCGACCACTATCCGGATTATCTCATAATCCTTGTCGCATGGCCATCTTGTTCTGGTCGGATCACACGAGGGGCCCAGAGTATATCTCTCTCGATCGGAGGGCAAATCCCATCTTGCTCGACCATGTCTCGCGGCATGGGATTGGACAAACCGAAACCTACCTTTGTAACTACCCGATCACGGAGTAGCGTTTGGTCGGCCCAAAGCAAGTCTATCACCATCTCGAGTACATGCGTCGACTCGGTCTTAGGACATAGAGCGTATGTTGTACTAGAGACTCACAGATGACATATCGCTGCGTCTCATAGTTGGGTCTGTCCGACTCGGACCTTATCTCGACTTCGGATCCGACTATGTCGAATCCGACCAGACCTTTCAAGTCCATATTATCCGGTTAGCATCCAATGCTCCATGGCTAGTGAGACCGAGCCATCGACCGTGTCATATGCTAGTCTAGTCGGTCATGGCGTCCACACAGCCCTTTCGACTAGGGACCATTTAGGACAGTCATCATACAATGTATAGTCCCACAAACAAGTCACGTGCTTGCGATACACATCATTGATAATGTCCAAGGACTATCTTTATTCATAAACACATAGGAAATATCATCATACATGATTGCCTCTAGGGCATATCTCCAACAGATCTCCCACTTGCACTAGAGTCAATCAAATAGACATCGAATGCCCATAGCTCTAACGTGCCCCTCATGCTTGGGTTGTGGAAGCGGCTTAGTCAGCGGATCTGCAACATTTGCATCCGTGTGAACCTTGCATAACTCTACATCACCATTCTTACGATCTTTCGTATCGGTGATATTTCGGTCTATGTGTCCGACCTTGTGGTGATTCCTCGGCTCCTTGGCATGCGATGACACCAGAATTATCACAATAAAGGTCCAACGGTTTCACCGAGGCTGGGAAAATACCAAGATCATCCGAAAAATGCGGATCAAACACCTTCCTTTGCGGCTTCACAAGCCGCAATGTATTAAACTCACGTGGTAGAATCGCCACCGTATCCTGCTTGGAACTCATCCAGATTATTTGCTCCTTCGTTCGGGGCGTACGAATCCAGGCGTGATCGACAATCATCTCTTTCGGTTTGGAAACTAGCATCGGCGTAACCCCTTCGACGAGCTCTTCCTCACCTCCATAAACTAGGAACATCTCTTTAGTCCTTTTCGGTACTTCAAAATAGTCTTTACCGCTGCCCGGTGACTCTCACAGGTTGGCACTGGTATCTACTTGTTAGGCTTATTGCAAAAGCAACATCGGGCCTTGTACATATCATGGCATACATGATGGATCCGATTCTTTGAGGCATACGGAATCCTACTCATCTGCCGCTCATCGGATGTCGAAGGACTCGAGTCTCGCTTAGCCTTATACCATGTGAGGCGGCAAGAACCCTTTCTTCGCCTCACTCATGTTGAACCGCTTCAACACTTTATCTATGTACGTGCTCTGGCTTAAGCCGAGCAGCCTCCTCGATCTATCTCTATAGATCTTAATGCCTAAAATATAGACTGCCTCACCAAGGTCTTTCATCGAAAACTTGCCATTCAATGATTCCTTGACCGAGTTTAGCATTGAAACATTATTTCCGATCAGTAGTATGTCGTCCACATACAAGATCAAAAACACTATCGAGCTCCCACTTAACTTCTTGTATAAACAAGAATACTCTTAGCTTTTGATGAAACCGAGACCGGTGGCGACCTCATCAAAGCGAATGTTCCAACTCGAGATGCTTGCTTCAACCCATAAATGGATCTCTTGAGCTTGCATACCTTACTAGTGCTAGTCGGATCGACAAAACCCTCGGGTTGTATCATATACACATCCTCGGTTAAATTTCCGTGAAGGAAAGCCGTCTTGACATCCATCTGCCATATCTCGTAATCGAAATATGCAGCTATAGCTTGTATGATCCTTACCGATTTCAGCATCGCTACCGACGAGTAAGTCTCATCGTAGTCAACTCCTTGAACTTGTCCATAACCTTTAGCGACAAGCCGAGCTTTGTGGATCTGAACATTTCCATCCACATCGGTTTTCTTCTTAAAGACCCATTTGCAACCAATGGCGATTCGCCAGTGGCGGATCAACCAAGTCCTGACTTGATTCTCATCCATGGACTTTAACTTTCGGATCTCATGGCCTCTAGCCATGCCTCGAATCTGGGCTCACCATCGCTTCCGCATCGTGGCGGCTCATCGCTTTCTAGCAACAATACATCGCGCACTCTGCACAATCTTTCCGACCTCCGTGGTTCGGTGCCGCTTCCACTCTGGGTTCCTGACGGACTCGGTATGATCTCATCACCACCGAGCCGTCCCAGTGGTCCTCGAATTTCTTCGAGTCGAACCGTCCTCCCACTGGCCTCCCGACCGAGAAACTCTTTCTCAAGGAAAACCCGTTCGAGCAACAAACACTTTTTTTCTCTTCCGGTTGTAGAAGCTATACCCCAAGGTTTCCCTCGGATATCCACGAATATGCATTTATCCGACTTGGGTGTAAGCTTGTCGACATAAGTCGCTTGACAAATGCTTCACAACCCCAAATCTTTAGAAAAGACAAACGGGACTCTTCCCACCACATCTCATGCGGTGTCTTGTCTACAGATTTTGATGGTACCCTATTAAGTGTAAGCTGCGGTTTCTAGGCGTATCCCCAAAATGACAAGGGTAAATCCGATTTGCTCATCATAGACGGACCATGTCCAACAAGGTCCTATTCCTCCGTTCGACACGCCATTTCTCGTGGCGTGCAGGAGGTGTGAGTGAGTACTATACCTCGACTTTTCGTGATGATCATCGAACTCTGGCTCATGTACTCACCTCCACGATCGGATCGCGAAGCTTTATAGTCTTGCCGAGCTGATTCTCAACCTCGTTCAAACTCTTTGAACTTTTCAAAAGTCTCCGACTTGTGCCTCATCAAATAGATATATCCATATCTACTCAAGTCGTCGGTAAAAGTCACGAATCTTGATAGCCACCTCTGGCGGTTGTGCTCATTGGACCACACACATCACTATGTATAAGTTCCAATAGCTGGGACGCCCTCTCGCAACTCTTTGCGAAAGGAGACTTAGTCATCTTGCCGAGCAAGCATGATTCACATGTCTCGAGCGACCAAGTCGAGCGAAGTTAGGAGCCCATCATCATGGAGCTTCTTCATGCGTTTGGACTAATGTGTCCAAGCCGGCAATGCGTAAGTATGTCGGTTTATCTCATTAGGCTTATGCCTCTTGACATTTACGTTATAGACCGGTTCTGTTCTAGATTCAATATAAATAGCCCATCAACAATGGGTGCATAGCCGTGGAACATACCATTCAAAATATCGAACAACCATTGTCCTTTAAATTGAATTCATAACCTTGACTCATCAAACATGAGGCGAAATAATGTTCGACTAAGTGCAGGAATGTAATAACAATTATTCAATTCCATAATGAATCCGGAAGGAAGCTGGAGCTGCATCGTGCCGACCTCCAACGCAGCAACTCTTGCTTTGTTGCCGACCCTGATGTCAATCTCCCCTTGTGCCACACGCCTAGTTCTTACTAGCCCCTGCATCGAGTTGCAAATATGAACAACCGATCCGGTATCAAATACCCAAGAGCTACTAGGTATGTCAGCAAGGTAAATGTCTATAACATATGCAACAAGTGTACCTTTGCCTGAAGAAGCATTTCCGGCCTTCTTGCCATGCTCGCAAGCCACTTGCTACAGTTCCTCTTCCAAAGTGACGGTCTCCTTGCGGTGATAGCAAGCGGTCTTGAGTCCGTCCGGACTTGGCGCAGCGCAGAGGTTACCATCTCCGTGCCCTTTGCCTTAGCCTTTTCTTGGACCAACTCTTCTTGAACTTAGCGATTTACGCACCATCAACACTTGATGCGTGCCTTTCTTAATATCCTGCTCTGCCACCTTGAGCATCCCATGCAATTCAGTGAGCTTCTTATCCATGCCATGCATATGATAGTTCGAGATGAGCGTCCCATAGCTGGGCGGAAGAGAACCCGAGAACAGCATCGATAGCCAGCTCATCCAAGGCGGGAAGCCCAAATGATCCAAAGCTTGCACATATCCGATCATCTTGATCACATGTGGGCTCGATGGATCACCTTCCTTCAACTTACAATCCATCAAGGATCGCAGACGTTGAACCTTTCGGTCCTAGCTGCGTATGCGAAACATGCTCTTGAGACTCTCGATCATATCGTAAGCCTCAATATTTTGAAATCTTGTTGCAAATCGGGCTCCATACAAGCCAGACATCGAGACGGTGATCTCCGTTGATTCATCAACGAGTTTACAGTAGGCATTCTTAGCTGTGGCACTAGCATTATCGGCAGGTTCCTCTGGAAGTGGATCCTCTAGAACATGTTCCTTTTATCGTGCTTGAGAACAATTCTCAGATTTCTATACCGGTGGTAAAGTTTGTTCCATTCAGTTTATCCTTTTCTAGAATTGATTTCAATGCAAAGTTGGGTTGAGTAGGTGGTGCCATTGATCTACAACGAGAATATGCAATCACTAAGCAATGTGTTTATGTAGAGTAATTCTAGCCTAAGCAGAAATACTCCCAGAAGTCGGCATCCCTCCGCAAACTCTCGGTGATTCGGGATCCGACTAGCGCATGCGACTAGTGAGCTTTAGCATCACTTGCTAGCCAACATACCTATCCGTAAGCAACTCCTTGCTAATCGTATCTCTATCGACTCACATCGGTCGGGAAGGTATCTCATACCCGGCTCCCAACCTTCTTTGCCACAAGGCCCAAAACCGTTTTGATAGCCTTGTCAAGTTAACTTTGATGCGATGCATGTCCGTGTCCGAACACGAACCCTTGATTCAAGGACACCCAGCAGCACCCCAATTTTATGAGCCCACTACTAGGCGTACTTGGCGTGCGAAGGTGCAACATCGGGGATGGCAATTCTCTTGATATTCATGATGGATCATTCTATCATTTTAACATGCATAGAAACAAAGAAGCATAACAATCACAAATATAACACATATTGTGAAATAGTATGGCTCCTTCATGGGCGTTCTTCTAGGTCGGCTCCGACTCGATGACCATCTCTGAACTCCATCTTGTTTGTCACGCCGGGCGCCAAGCCGCCAACCTGATCTCTATTATCCAACTACTACAACTAGTAATGAATTTACATAGAGTCACAAGTCGACACGCATGAGCGTTATACATTATAATGACAGCACTTTGGCTCTGCCGGTGACAAACATGACACGCAGCCACGTATAAATTACACACATGCATCACATACACATGAGCCATACTATCCACATCAAACCTGCAAAACAAAGTTATGCATAGAATCGCATTCTACCGGTTTGTGTGGCGGTCTGAAATACACCCCTATCACATCTGAACTTGATCACGCCAATTCTCTCGATCGACCGATCTTATCGATCATCGCGAATCCGATTCGGATTCGTTTCACTATTAACCCGATGGCGGATGACCGACCGGTAGGGGTAGATCGTGTCACGACCTCATCAATCGATTCTGAAAAACATAGCCTCAACGATCCCCATGTGCGATTGATCACATCAACCGTGCACATAGCCGATCTCTTCAAGGACAACGGATCTCATCGCGCCTCCACATATCTAATATGCATACGATCTGAATCCAAATCCTATAGCGAGAGGCTCGATACCCTTTGTTGGGTTCTACGGTAGGGTGCGTCATTGCAAATTAAAAATTCCTCTGCGAGAACATCCGAGGAACATGCTACGGAGATGGATCACGATTCATTACCACTAGGCAGCGATGCGTGCAGTGAAGAAGAGTTGGGGCAGCGCGTCGCGTGGATCGTCTCCTCCTTGTTCGATCTCCCTCGGCGCCGGTCGTCCGATCCCGTCGAGTTCGCGGAGGCGGCGCAAGTGCACCGCCTCTAACGGTATCCGCGCGTGGAGAGAACACCGGCGGCGGACTGCTAGGTCCGATCACCCGATTGGCGGCAAGTGGAGGTGGCTCACGAGGCGAAGCGATCTACCTCCCGAGGCGAGCGATCGCCTCCACGAGGCCAAAGCGTTCTCTCACTCGACCCTCAAGTGTGCCGCACCTCCACTTTATATAGGCGTCCGTCGCGGGCTCAACACTTGGGCTCGCCACGGACCCTAAAGCCAAAGTCTACTCGGTCCGTTCCTAGTCGATTCGGATCACATCCGACCGGTGTCCTATGAACGACCTCGTGGGTTCCTTCCCTTAAGCGCGACCCCTTAGGTTCAAGTCGGCTTGGTCACGATTCGGATCACCTCCGACATGCACGGTTGGTAGCGGCCTCTAGCAAGCGTGCCGACCACCAAGCGAACTATGAAGCTGGTTAAGCGAACACAGCACATCATACTTCCATTCCTTTTGCCACACGATATATGTTATCGGGCTCAAAGGCGAGACTGTCATCCTTGTGCTAGCCGACCTCTTTCTCGTTCGGTGATCTGACCACTATCCGGATTATCTCATAATCCTTGTCGCATAGCCATGCTGTTCTGGTCGGATCACACGAGGGGCCAGTATATCTCTCTCGATCGGAGGGCAAATCCCATCTTGCTCGACCATGTCTCGCAGCATGGGATTGGACAAACCGAAACCTACCTTTGTAACTACCCGATCCGCGGAGTAGCGTTTGGTCGGCCCAAAGCAAGTCTATCACCATCTCGAGTACATGCGTCGGCTCAGGTCTTAGGACATAGAGCGTATGTTGTACTAGAGACTCACAGATGACATATCGCTGCGTCTCATAGTTGGGTCATCCGACTGGACCTTATCTCGACTTCGGATCCGACTATGTCGAATCCGACCAGACCTTTCAAGTCCATATTATCCGGTTAGCATCCAATGCTCCATGGCTAGTGAGACCGAGCCATCGGCCGTGTCATATGCTAGTCTAGTCGGCTCTTGCGTCCACACAGCCCTTTCGACTAGGGACCTTTTAGGACAGTCATCATACAATGTATAGTCCCACAAACAAGTCACGTGCTTGCGATACACATCATTGATAATGTCCAAGGACTATCTTTATTCATAAACACATAGGAAATATCATCATACATGATTGCCTCTAGGGCATATCTCCAACATTTATATAGGCCTACCCAGGAAACACAATGGTAATCCGGTGGGTGTGGGTCCAAGCCGTCGATCTCTAAGTCGCCGTCTTCTCCGCCCGACTCACAGGGCCCGCCGACTAGTGGGCCCCCGGACAACCCGGCATGGGGCCGGACAGCCCTTGTCACTTGTGTGGTAGTCTTGCCGACTGCGGATCATCCTTTGTAGCCGTGCTTCTAATGATGTGAGCTTAGTCGTGAGGTTATAACAGCAGTCTGCCGCTTTGGCGGCGATCCTTATTGTCATTCCTGTCTTAATGCAGTTAATGGCGCGTGGATCCGCGGGAGGAGCCAGCCGACTCGGAGGCCGACTCCATCGGGTCCGTCTTGACTACTCCGCCGACGGTAAGTGAATCCCGCCGTCTTGGTCGTCTGCAGACGAATAGCGTGGAGTGCGAGAATCGCCGGCGGTGCTGATGTCGGGGCGGCATAGCATGATCTTTGCGCCGCCACGGAGATCTCCGTCGATGCGGCGCCTGTAGCCATACACGCCCTTTATGGGTGGCGGGAATGGGCGCGGTAACTTTACCCCATAATCGCCCGGGCATGAGGTGGTGGAGGTCGTGGGCCGACTCCTTGTGGGCAGCCTCGTTGGAGGTCGCGGTTGAGTCGGCTTGTCTGAAAAGCGGCCCCAGGACTCGGCCCGGAGGGGTAGTCGGCCGGCTCTGTTGCCGACTATCTGAAGCGGCTCTTCGTCTTGGGGTCTTTGAGGGCGCCTGCCTGCCCGATGCTTTGAAAGGTTCGGGGCTCGGATGCGCCTACCGTAGTCCATTACTCAAACAATGGTCCCGAAGGCGGGGGCGCGCGAGGCAGCCCGTCGAGGAGCCTCGGCGGCTTCATCCTTTGATGGAAGAATCTGGACTCGACCCGCCGTCTTCATCACGGAATCGGCTGCGAGGGGCCGTCTTGCTCTTCAAAGGTTTGAAGGTCGCGGCGGGACGAGGCGGCGTGCTGATAAGCTTCCGGCAACGCCCGTCGTGGAGCCCTCCAGCGGCGCCACGCAGCGAGGCGGTCTGCCCATACGCCGTGACAAGGCGAGCCCGTCGGCGGGGCCGCCACTACCATGCCCGGCGGCGGCGAATCCGCTCTTGATGCGTGCGGGCGATTGGGCTCCCCGCGCCGTTCTGCGCGCGATAACGTCGTGGGATTAAATCGTGAAGCGCGAGGGCGTGGGCGTAGTTAATCCCGCCTGCCCCCTCGGCCGCGGCCCGGCGCCTATAAGTAGGCGGGGAGGGAGGCGGCGGCGCATCGCACTCTCATCCCTGCTCCCTGCCCGTCTTCTTCCTTGCTCCTCGCGCGGGCCTCGCTTCTTCCTCGCCGCGAGATGAGCTCCTCATCGACCGCCGCGCCTCCTCTGGCGCTCCGGTGTGGGGCGGCTCCATCATCGGCAACGGCGTGATCGAGTTCGCCGTCGAGCCGCGCATTCCGGCAGCCACCTCGTGCGAGCCCGCGCCCGCCGGGCGAAATCACGCCCGGCGCGGAGGAGGCGGCGGGTTATCTTCGCTTCGCACCTCACACGCGTTGGGGCTGCGGCGGCGGCTTCTTCGCGTGTTCTTAGAGTTCTTGGGCTCGGCCGCACCACCTCACCCCAACCACGGTGGTGCTGCTGGGCGCTATCGCATCCTGTCTGAAGGATTCCTCGAGTTCTCCCCACCATCGAGCTGTGGGGAGTTCTTTCAAGCGGCTTCGACCCACATCGCTCGCGTCTGCGGCTCTGTCTTGCACGTTCATCGCCATCAAGAGGCGGTGT
This sequence comes from Aegilops longissima, assembly GCA_021605205.1. Lineage (NCBI taxonomy): Eukaryota > Viridiplantae > Streptophyta > Magnoliopsida > Poales > Poaceae > Aegilops > Aegilops longissima. The sequence continues at coordinate 238,687,391 of CM038681.1, forward strand.
CCGATAACCCTTTCCTGCCATCCCCCTCATCAAGTCGGTGAAGATGTGGCGCTTTCGTGCTTCTCGTCAAGAGCGTCGCCCCGACGGCCCAGGTCAACTTGCCGCCCTCGTGGGCGTGACGGCTGACCCGACCCACCAGCTGGTCCTCTGAGGCCCGGACGCGACTCCGCGCAGCGCGCCGCCGTCGCCAGCGCTCCGTGTAATGATCTGATCGGAGGCCTGGTGAGGGCAGACCTGCTGGCAGCCGTGGCGCGCCGAGTTCTCCCTCTTGAGGCCGCCCTCATTTGATCTGCCGGATGGCGGCCGGGACCCGACCATTGTGCTCAAGGACATGCCCCACACGGAGGTGGTGGACACGGTGAACTTCTTGGCGACTGCGACCTCACGGAGGAATGGCGTTTGACAAGGAGCCATACTCGCGCCAATCCCCCGCCGATGGTAGGTCGCCTCTCGCTTATTTGTTTCCTTCCTTAGCCGGATCCGGCTCTTACTTTCCATAGTCCTTCGACTCGAGAATCCTCTCATGCCGCCCTCGGCCCGGCACGTGGGGCCGGCTCGCGACTTCGTCCCGACCGGGCGGAGGTGGCGCCGGCGACCCGACTTGGGCGTGGTGGCGATGGAGGCGATCTGAGGAGGAGGAGGGGCCGGCGACCTCGGGCCTCGGCCACCTTGCAGACCTTTGATGATGAAGTCGGCCCCTCCGCCAGCGAAGAACCAGCCAACCAGTGCGAGCTCCTCCGCCGCCTTGGAAGCCGGCGGCGTGAAAGCGCGGGCGGGCAGAGTCAGCCGAGCGGCCAGGCCAAGAGAATCGGGGAGCAGCCGCGCGACTCGGTAGTGAAAAAGCGGTCGCGAGGCCAACCGCTTCCGCAAGGAGGTGAAGAAACGCCGCTAGTCTCAGCGTAAGTATCTTTTCATTCCGTCTTGTTTTCTTACGGTCCGTCTTGCCCAAGTCTTCTCATGTCCTTTTTTCTCGCCGGGCTCCCTCACTCTGGAGAGGTCGCCGCCGCCTCCGTCATGGGGTCGGCAGAGGCGTCCCGCCGGTCGGCGGGCTGACCTGCGGCCGCCCTCGGGAGGCAGCAGGCGAGCAGGAGAACCCATGACGAGGAGGCGGCCGCCCGTCGAGAAGGCGGCGGCCGAGAAGCGGTCGAGCCGCAGCGGCAGCAAGGAGGCAAGCCGAGGAGGCGCGCCTTCAATTGGCGCTGCTTGTCCTCCGAGCTCAGCGCCACCGCCGCCGGAGTTCACAGGGCGATCGGAGGATCGGTGGCGAGTCCACAGCCATAAGGAGGAAAGCGGCGATGTCTGATGCCGGCCGCGGCAGCGCCACCTCCGCCACCTCCACCGCGATCGAAGTCGCGAGGCAAACGGTCAGCCGGACCCACCAGCGCCGCCGGCCAAGCGATGAAGCCGTGGTGCAGCTTGCTTCTTGAGTTGCCTCGCCCGTCTTGGCGCCGTCTTGAAAGCGGACTCGGCGCCCGCCCCGCAGAACCCGGCGCGCCAGCTTCGGCCATCCACGGCGCGAAGCGACAAGCGCGCGCGCCAGCCAGGTGGGTGCGAGGAAGCAACGCGAGCCTGCTGAACTGGCGCTCTGGGCGTCAAGCGAAGCTGCGGGCGGCGCCGCCCTCAAAACCTTTCAAAGCGCTGGCGTCGCGATCCGCCGTCTTGGTATGTTTTATTTCGGATTTTCTTCGATCTTCTCTGTGAAGCGTATTGCTGCCTTTCAGCTCCTGTAGGTGTAGTCCCGAGTTTGGTCGGTTTCTTGGCGGCGGCCGGAACTTGCTTACTTCAAGTCTTTATCGTATGTCGGAATCCTTGTTACGGGAGTATCACAACCTCTGCGCTACCGCCTTCAACATAGCGTTGAAGAGCTGAACAAGCTGACTCTTGACTGGCGAGGAGCGAGTGAGTTTTCTTCTTGGCGAGGCGCTTGCGCCACCAGGCTGTAATCCCGAGATTCGGGCGGCTGCTGCTTGATCGGGCGGATCTTCTGGCGACCTTCTTATCGGCGACTTAGCGTCCTTCTTCTTTTATTCTTGAGAATCCACGCCGCTCTGCGGGATCAAGTTTGGTCTGGCCGAGACCGCCCTGCTAGCGCCAAGAGGAGGAGTCTGACAAGCTCGCCCATGAGCGCGACCTGTTAGTCCTGCTTGGTGGCGGAAGCGAGAGGAGCTGCTCAAAGGCGGCGGGGCGAGGCGGAGAAGAAAGAGGCCGCCCACAGGCGGGTGAGAAGCGGCGCTCCGCTGGACCGGCAGAGAGGCGGTGACCTCGGCTTCCATGAAATTGAAGACATCGTCGATGGTAAGTTTGCTTTTACTTTCTCTTTGGGTTGCCGACTATGGGTTAAGCCGGCTCCTGCTTTTCTAACTTGCTTTTTCTTCTTCTTGAGACTTCTTCCCTGGTCATCGCGGCGGCCAATCAGGCCATCGAGGCCGAGCAGGCCTTGGAGGGCGGTGGCGCCGAGATTGCAGCCAACGCCCGGACCCTTGACGAGCAGCTCCCGAGCATTGAGGCTCGTCTGCGGCGGCACATCGGATCTTCTTGCCGTCTTGATGTCGGGCCCGAGCGATTGCTGCCTGTGGCCGTACATGCCGATTCTGCGCCTCCAGCCGGACCGCCCGTTGGCTGAAGTCGCCATTGGGCGTCTTGAGGCTTGGAAGGGCTCGCGGCTCGGGCCGGGCTTCGCCGAGCCACAGGTTCGTCAAGCGTGGTATCGAGGCTCGACTGGACCGCTGGCAGCGTTCGGTCGAAGCCCGAGGCGGGCTGCAGGCGCGGGCGCCCTCGTCAGCGTCTGGCGGCGTCGCCGACTACGGACACCGATGTCTTCGTCCGGGCGGGCTGAAAGGCGGTGGGGAAACACCGCCCGGAGTGGTTGAGATGAACCGGACTACTGGCGAGACTTCGGCGGTGATCGACTCCGGCACGAGATGAGGGCGAGGCGGAGGGCGGAGGCGACATGGGGCGTCGAAAAGGCGGAGCGGGCGGCCAGCCTCGGCTCGGCCAGCGCCTCCGACCTTGAACAGCGCCCCTCCGAGCCATCCGCTTGCCGAGACAATCAAATCGAGGCTGCCCGACCGCCCCCGGCGCTGACGCGCCACCGCCTCCGGCCTTCCAACCCCATCCGCTGCTTCTTAGGCGGCTGCCTTGGCTTTATTTTATCTGCTTTGTTAGTCTTTCGAAAGAACTTTGTTAATTCGCACAATTCCACCCGCGAGGTGTATTCTGAACCTCTGTTCGAAGATCCGGCCAAGGGCCTAAGTTTGTGTAAATATTGTTCTAATTTCATGTTTCCTTGCTCAGTGCTCTTGTGGCTTTTCCCTTGCCGCCTTCCCTTAGATGCCGCCTTGCCCGTCGGGCAGCCTCTCTGCGGATTGCCGTCTAGGTCAAGTGCTCGGCTACTTTGAGAAGGCGGGTACTTGGCCATTTTAGAGTTGTTTAAGCAAGTTGGGTAGAAAACGACAAGCCGGCTTCTTAAGAGTCGGTTTCACGAAACGGGCTGGGCGCCGATCTGAACTCTGTTTATGCTTTGGGCCCTTAGCCATTTTTTTGTGTGGGCGCCCGCTCTACCTCACTCCTGCCCGTAAACGATCGCTCTGCGGCTGCGGCTTCGACAGAGGCGGCTTGGGCACCGCACGCTACTTATCTCGACTTGGGAAGCACTTCATAGTTCGGCGGCGAGTCCCGGGCCGACTAGTCGAGCCCGGTGCCAAATAGCATAATCAAAAGGTAACATACTCAAAGGCATAATTCTTATCATATAGATAACAAAGAGGGTAGTCCCGAGCTCGTCTCGAAGCCCGAAGTCTTAGTATTTCAAACACAAAAAGGGTGGCGTGGTACATCTTGCATCAAGCTGTAAAATCTTGGAGGAGATTCGCGTTCCATAACGCTCCGTATCTTTGCGAGTCGTCCCTCTTGCGTGCTCGGGGCTTACGGCGTCGATCGAGTAGTAGGAGTCGTTGCCCGGCACTTTCTTGATGATGAACGGTCCTTCCCAAAGGCGTCGACAGCTTGTGCTGGCGGTGTTATTTGGATCGGCGGAGCACAAATTAAGCCTTCTAAAACGATCTTGTCTTGACCTTCTTGTTGTAATGCGGCGCGAGCTCTGCTTTGGTAGATCTTTGGACCGGTGAGTGCGACAAGGCCCTCTTCCAGCGGATCGGCGCCGTCTTGGCGTGCTTCTTCGCTTCCTCCTCGGTGTACATGGTGACTCGCGAAGTCGAACTCTATATCCGTTGGGATGGCGGCTTGGCACCGTGAGGCGAGGAAGAAGGGTGTGAAGCAGTTGACTTGTTTGGAGTCGTGCGCGAGACTCGGAGGGCGGTAGCAACTCCTCAAGCCAGCGATCGGCGAGCGCTCGGTGGTTCGACGGCGAGGCTTGATGCCGAACAAGATGAGGCCGTTCGCTCGCTCCACCTGGCGTTTGATGCGGATGGGAAGCGGACGCTAAGTCGATCGGATGCCTGCGTCGCGCGAAAGCGGGCGAAGCGCCCTTGGCGAAATTTGGGCGTTATCGGTGATGATGTTGTGTGATACGCCGTGCGAGTCGTGATATCGGCTATAAAAGTTCTTGCCGTGGGACCGTTCAACTTCTTGATGGGTTTTGCTTCTATCCACTTGGTGAACTTGTCCACGCGACAAGTAGATGAGTTAAACCACCTCGTGCCGTCTTGAGCAGTCCCACCATGTCCGAGCCCCAGACAGCAAAGGGCGAGGCGATGGGGATAGTCTTGGCTTGAAGCCGGTGAAGCGGCTTGGAAGCGAACACGGCACCTTGCATTTTGAACTAATTCCTTGGCTTCTTCTAGGGGCGGTCGGCGGAAGAAACCGTGTCGGAAGGCTTTGGCGGCGAAGAGTGCTCTGGAGAGCTGCATGATGGCCTTTTCATACGATGGATGTCTTCGAGGATTGCTTGGCCTTGCTCGATTCGACCTTGGCGGTGGTAGACACCGGTGGCGCTGCGCTGACCAACTCTCTATTGATTATAGTATAGGCTGCCGCTCGGCGTTGTACTTGCCGAGCCAAGGTTTCATCGGTTGGTAGCTCTCCGCTACCAAAACTTCAAGATAGGCTGGGCCCATGAGGGTGCCGCTATTTCTTGTTGCCAGATCTTTGCTACTTGGACAAGGGCGGATGGGCTGGGGGCGGCGGGTTGAGTCTACTGACAGCTTGCTGCGTTGAAGAAGTCCCGGGCGATTTGCGTAGTCCCGGGCGAATCTTTGGAGTCTTTGCAAAAGGTCGCCGCAGTCCTCGGGCGGGTTCAAGTCCCGGGCAACCCATTCTGCCGCGTTCTTAGGGGCGTCTTCAAGGATTTTTGTGCCGTCTGCCGAGGCTCTGGAGTCGGACCTGCCTTCTTCGGGGGGAGCCGGCACAACAATGGAGTCTGATTCTGGTGACGGTTTGACGGATGGCTTGAGAAGGCGCTGAAGGGCGATGCCGGATGGTATTGCCTGTCGGGTGGAACCGATTCTTGCCAGGGCATCTGCTCCGTCGTTGTCGTTCCTTGGTACATGGAGGAATTCGCATCCTCAAAATATCCACTCATTGCTGTACGCGAAGCGGTAGCTTCGCCATGTTTGCATCTTTGGCGTCCCGATCGCGGGATGATTGTTGGACCACCAAGTCGAATCGCCATAGCAGGATCCGGCGAATGCCAAGTTCCTTAACAAGCGGAGCCGTGGATGGCGCCTCGTATTGGCGACGTTGTTGGAGGTGGCGAAATGGATCTGCGGCGCATGCTTGAGCTTATGCGCCTTTAGGGGAAGTGAGGACCACGCCGGCTCCCAAGCGGTGCGCATCTTGGAGCCATCAAAGTGCATCCGCCAATGGGTGGAGTCGGTATTGGCGGCGGTATCTGGTCTCGGCCAATCGGCGAGGAAGTCGGCCGTGCTTGTGACTTGATGGCGGTGCGGGGCTGGTAAAAGATGGTGTAGGGGCCAACTCTATGGCCCACTTGGCCACTCGACTGAAGCATCTCGGCTTCCGATGATCTCTGCTAGTGGGGCCGTGCAAACCACGGTGATTGAATGCTCTTGAAAGTAAGGCTTCAACTTCTTGGCGGCAAAGTGCGCCAGTAACACATCTTACGGTAGTGGGGTAGTTACGCGGAGGTCGACAAGTGCCGCTCGGGTAATATACGGTCTCTGGGCGGTGGCGCCTTGCCTTCCTCCTTGCGTTCAACCACAATAACTATCTGGCTGACTACCTGCTGGTGGCGGCAATATCAGGAGCATGGGCTCCTTTGGAGTCGAGCCGCCAACCTTTGGGAGTAGCCAACATTCTTTTCAAGCTGGATAAAAGCCGTCCGCCTTGGGTTCCATTCGAAGAAGGTGGTCTTCTTCATGAGCTGGTACGGAGGAAGGGCTTTCTCACCCAGCCGGTGATGAATCGGTGATAGGCGTAAGCAGCGGTGAACTTACGCACATCCAGCGGTCGGCGGGCACTTCCATTCTCTCAATTGCCTTGATCTTCACGGGGTTGCACTCTATGCCGTGTTCGGATACCAGGAAGCCGAGGAGATGGCCGGCTGGTACTCCGTAGACGCATTTCTCTGGGTTGAGCTTGATCCGGAATCGGCGCAGGTTTTCAAAGGTCTCCTTGAGGTCTTCCAACAGCGTTCCTCGCTTCTCCGTCTTCACCACCACGTCGTCCACGTAAACGTGGGCATTTCTACCAAGCTGCCTGAGGAGGCACTTTTGCATGCAGCGCTGAAAGGTGGCGCCGGCGTTCCTCAAGCCGAACGTTATGGTCAGGTAGCAGAAGGCTCCAAATGGTGTGATGAAGGCGGTCTTCATTCTGTCTGCCGGGTTCAGCTTGATCTGATGATATCCTAAATATGCATCTAAGAAGCTCAACAGCTCGCATCCGGCTGTGGAGTCTATCACCTGATCAATTCTGGGTAGAGCGAACGGGTCCTTGGGGCAGAGCTTTGTTGAGGCTTGTGTAGTCAATACACATCCGCCATGCGCTTGTTCTTCTTTAGTACCGGGACGGGTTAGCCAACCATTCTGAAAGAAAACTTCCATGATGAAACCGGCTGCGAGGAGGGCTATCTCTTCTCCAACAACTCTTCTTTTCTCTTCCGACAAAGCGGCGCAAGGGCTGCTGACGGGCTTCACATTAGGTCGGACATGTAACTTGTGCTCGGCGAAATCCGTGGTACACCCGGCATGTCCTTGGGGACCATCTTGAAGATGTCGATTCTCACGGAGGAAATCGACGAGCTCGCCTTCCTATTTGTTTGTCGAGGTTCGCACCTATGACAGCTGCACTTCTCCGGTGCTCTCGGGTCCAAGGGTATTTTCTTGGTCTCTTTGGCGGCTTGAGCGAGCCCTCGACTTCGACTCCTTGGGGTCGGACGACATCTCCGGCTGCTTGCGGCCATCGTCCACGACCGATCCAGAGCCGCTTCTCACTGCGATCACCGAGGGACTCGGCTAGCGGCTGCTTTGTTGCCTGGCGGACGACTTTCAGTAGTCGCCCGACTCGGTCGAATCCCTTGGAACTCGACATCTTCATCTTGAGGTAGGCGTAGTGGGGACCGCCATGAACTTGGCCAAAGCAGGTCGGCCAAGCAAGGCATGGTAGGGGCTCTCGAGGTCCACCACTTGAACGGACGGCTCTCGGCGAAAGTGATCCTTGTCCCCAAAGAGGGCGTCTATCGGAATCTTGCCAATTGGTGAGCAGGAAAGGCCGGTACAATTCCGTGGAACACGGTCCGACTATCTTTGAAGCTGCCTCTGCTTGATTCCTAGCTTCTCCATCGTATCCTTGTATAGGATGTTGATCTGCTGCCTCAAATCTATCGAGATTCGCGAGAAGCGGCGGCCCGCCTATCCGTGGCAAGGGTGGCTCCCAAGACCAGGCGTAGGAGCCGGATTCGCATCACCTCGGGTGATCGGCCGACTCGGTGATGGGCTTCTCGGACCGGTCGCGTGAATTCTCGGGCGCTTGCGCTATGGCATTCACCTCTTCTTTGCTGCTGCGGCCGCTCTTCTTGGCGATCATCAGCCACGTTGGTAAACACGACATAGGCACCATGCTCTTAGGTAATCGTCTTTGTCTGCGCCGAGGCGGGCGGACAGCCGGCTGCGGGGCGGTGGTGGAGGCGGCGGCCCGGCGAAGGAGGAGGGCAAGGCCGTCTCCCTTGGCGATCTGGTGAGCGGTGGCACTTCCGGTGGTGTGATTTGGCGGCTTCACGCGCTGTGGAACTTGCGGGTCCGTCGAGTCTGCCGTAAGAGAAGGCGGCAACCAGTTGGACTTGCCGCCTTTACGCCGCTTGGGAGGCTGCCCCTCGGCTGCTGGTCTTATTTCGCCGCCACCTGCCGCTGTTGGAAGCTGGCTGCGGGGCCTTGCGCTTGTGATCGTTACTGCTGCTTGTCGCCGTGACATCGCCCGGTGGAGTTACGGGAGCATGAGGAGCTACTTTGCGGTCGCGCGACTTGATCTCCGTCTTCATGGAAGAGTCGGCGATGGCGTGCTTATGCTGCTATGACTAGCAGCTCGTCGAGGTCTCGACTCGTCGCGAAGGAGCTTGTGCTTGAGGAGGTGCCTTCTCGCACCCGGCGGTGAAGTACTCGATTACTCGCACCTCGTGCACTCCTTCGCAGGAGTTCGGAGCTCGCCCGGTAGCGTGAGGTAGTCGCGAGTGGACTCGTTGGGGCCTTGCACGCTGGGGACAGGTAGCGAGGCTTGGGAGGTCGCTTGTATGTGCTCGTGAAGTTGCGGATGAAGGCCTCGGTGAAGTCGACCCACCCGTTGATGCTTTGGGGCCTCAAGCTGTTCAACCATGTCCGGGCGTGCCACAGAGCATGAGGGGCGTGCTTTTTACAACAACGCTTGTTGCCGTTAAGCTATCTTGACGGCCGTGGAGTAGTCCACCAGCCGATCCTCCGGCTTCCGCGGGCCGGTGTATTTGGGCGTGTCTCGGGGGAGCGTGAATCCTCGGGGGAAGGGCTCGTCGCGGATGCGAGGTCCGAAACAAGGTGGGCCCAACTCATCTTCTTCTTCTAGCGCCAGGGATCGGTGGAGTCGCTCGATCCGGTGGCGGGCGTCGTTCTCTCCGACTCCCTCTCGGCCAAAGCGGCGCCGAGTCGGATGCTCAACGGGTGGCGGGGAGACTCGCCTTTCTCTGCGGGGAGGCGGAGGCTGATAGTCGTCCCGTCGCTCCACCGCCCTGGGGCGGCCGTCTTCGTCGCGTTCGATGGAGATGTGAGTCCGGCTATGGCTGACAGCCGGATCCTGGTTCTTTCTTCCGCGGACGCCGCCAATCGGCGTCCGAGATGTCGCGCCTTGATCTCGGCGAGGAGGCAAGTCGCCGTGTTGTCGTCGTGGCGCCTCCGTGCGGCAGTCGGCTTCGTCTTGCGCGGCGGCCGCGTCGAGGAGTTGCTGGACTCGCTCCGTCATCAGGCGGCGCTCCTCGCCCTCGAAGTTATCCAGCTCGTCCGCCGCTGCCTGGGCAGCGCGAATGTTCTCCGCCGGCGTGGCGTACACAGGGCGACCAGCCCCAAACAGACTGGCGAGGGCCGCGCCGCGCTGTCGGACCGCGCCTAGGCGGCTAGGCCCAGTCGGACGGCGAGCCGCCTGGCGCGATCCATCTCGCGGCTGATAGGCTTCGACAAGCGTCTCATGCTTGCCAGCTTCATGCGCCGAGGAGCTGAAGGCGGCGCGCCTCCAGCGTTGGCGTCGGCGTCCTCCGGAATGGAGCGGTCGGTCTTGCGAAACGTGTCGAGAGGTCACGAACCCCCGCCGGAGGGCTCGCCGTGGCGATGGCGAGTACTTCCGTGGCGGTGCTCCGCCGCTCTCCGCGCGAGGAAGAGGCTCGTCTAGACCACCACGTTGGTGGGGAGCGCGTCGGCGGCGCGTGTCGGAATCGACCAGCGATCGGGTCGGTGGAGCCCTCGGACTCCAGTCGGCGGCGGGCTCGCCGTCGGCGTGGAGCTGCTCGAGAGGCCCGCAAGGAGGCTTTTCGGGGCCGTCCGTTACTGCGTCGGACCTTGAGCTCGTCGGAGGCGAACCTCGCTGACAAGCTCGGCGAGGCAACTTCGCCCTTGAGCAGCCTCAGCGCCATGCAGCGCGTCGGCGCAAACTCCATCTGGCATGCCGAGCTGGCTGCGCTCGCCAGGGAGGAAGAGGGTTCCCGTCCAGAGCAGGTCTCCAGACGACGGTGCACCAGGCCCCACGGTGGGCGCCAAATGTCGGGGGTTGGGTGCGACATATGCCAAAGGATGGCTTATCATGGAGGGGGCGAGTAGAACGTCGCTGGTGCCTGGAAACGGGATGAGGCGAAGACATGCACGCCGGCGAATCTTACCCAGCTTCAGGGCTCTCCGAGGAGATAACACCCCTACTGCTGCTCTGCGGGGTCTCCGCATGATCACTATGGCAAAATGGGTACAAGAGGCTCCTTGAGCTGTTCGGGGTGAGGAAGGAGAAGGGCTCGGCTTGCTCTTCTCTCCCTCTATGTGTGTGTCTAAAACTACTAGCTTCCAACCCCTTACATGGGTGCCCCGGGGGGTTTATTGTTGGGTTCTATGGTAGGGTGCGTCGACTGCAAATTAAAAATTCCTACGCGCAGAACATCCGGGAACATGCTACGGGAGATGGATCACGATTCGTTACCACTAGACGCCTTGATGCCGCGTGCAATGAAGAAGAGTTGGGGCCCGCCGACTAGTGGGCCCCGCCGACTGACTTGACATGGGGCCGACAGCCCTTGTCCGCCCGTGGCGGGTCTTGCCGAACTGCGAGATCACAGTAGCCGTGCTTCTAATGTGCGAAGCTTGGTCGTGAGGTTATGGCAACAGTCTGCGCCGCTGGCGGCGATCCTTTGTTGCCATTCCTGTCTTATTCGGTTAATGGCGCGTGGATCCCGCGGGAGGAGCGGCCCGACTCCGGAGGCCGACTCCATCGGGTCCGTCTTGGTACTCCGCCGACGGTAGATCCCGCCGTCTTCGGTCGTGCAGACGAGCAAACGTGGGTACAAGAATCTGCCCACGGTGCGATGTCGAGGGCGGCATGGCATGATGCTGCGCCGCCGCGGAGATCTCCGTCGATGCGGGCGCCTGTAGCCATACCTGCCCTTTATGGACTGGGCGGGAATGGGCCGCGAGGCGGCTTTACCCCATAGTCGCCCAGACATGAGGTGGTGGAGGTCGCGGGCCGACTCCTTGTGGCCGGCCTCGCTGGAGGTCGCCGGTTGGAGTCGGCTTGTCCTGAAGGCGGCCCCTGGGACTCGGCCCAGAGGGGTAGTCGGCCGGCTCTATTGCCGACTATCTGAAGGCGGCTCTTCGTCTTGGGGTCTTTCAGGGGCGCAGCCTGCCCCGATGCTTTGAAAGGTTCAGGGGCTCGGGTCTGCCTACCCGTAGTCCATTACTCCGACACAGTACATACTAGCACATGTGTGTATCCTGTTGAATCTCGCTAGGCATGGACCGATGACTACTCCATTTGTCAATAACATTCAAGTTCAATTCAGATCTGCCTAAAATATAACAGCTTCTGTGATGACAGCCTTCTTGAAAAAGAGGTTACAACCAGACAGATGACTAGTACTTTTTACATACAATTATATTATTGGTTCCTCAAGTTACAAGAAGTCAATATCAACGAGATTGCTAAATCTCAGTCGACTGAGACTTAACGAAGTCTCAGACAATGCTATGTTTGTCAGATCTTCTTACATTGAGATCTGTGTAAAAAATTTTTTAATTTTTTTTCTTATTTTTATATGTTTCATCACTTGATTGAAACTTTGTTAAGTCTTAGTCGACTAAGATCTAGTCACACCCTTTCATTAACTAACGTCCAACCATAGTAGGCCAGGTTGAACCCCTCTGTAAAATCCCCATAGAATCCCCGCACATGGAGCTTTACTCCAATATCTAGTACCTCAATTTTTTCTTAGACGCCATTTTAACCCTTGTGGTTTAAAACCAGACATATTTCTCCAAATTTTAAAATGAGAGGTAAACCGCCGATGTCACTGGTTTTCGCTATCCTCACTTGCCATGGTGTGGTTTTCTCCTCGTTTCTTGTTTTGGCGGAATGTGTCTGGCTTTGACACACGAGGGGTTAGAATAGCGCCTAAAAAAATAAGGCACCAGATGTCGATCACTTGCAAAGTTGAGGGACAAAAATATACTTACTTCTCTCTATAAAACGACTTCTCTTTTATTTGACATAGGTAACCACACTTGTCGCAGGCAAGCACCTAAACTTTCTCAAACATATTTTCCTCCGTCCCTCAGATCTGGGACTCCCACCTCTCTGCCCGCTCCTGGTCGCCCCCCCTGTGCGACCGAAGAACTCGCGCCACCAAGCCCTCGGCTCCCTCTCCCACCTCTTCGCCTTGCCCACCGCGCGCGCCTTGAGCAAAGGCAGGTTAGCGTCGGCGGCGATCTCTCTCCTCGCGCGGCCGGACTGGCGCGGTGGCGTTCGGCGGCGGTTGGCGGCATATGCGGCGATGCCTTGGCGAGACTCGGCGACGACGACAGAGCTGCTTCCCGGTGGTCGCATGGGGCCTTTCGAAGCGCTCCTATGGTAGTCGTGGTCGATCTGTTTGAATCATTGCCGGTGCCTCAGGCGGCGCGGGGATCTCGGGGCGGCGGCCTCGATTGGTGGCGCGCGGTGCGGCCTGCCTGGCGGGTGGCACCCGCGGGTGCAGATGTGGGGCCTTCCGCGGTTGCGTGGGTGGCGTGGAGGCGGCGGCGCTACGGCGGCTCCTCGATGGCCGACCGGAGTTCCATGGGAGGCGTCGTCTCTGACTCGATCTACTCCGGTTCGTGCTGGCTACGGTAGCGACTACGGTCGACACCAATACTGCCTGGACGGATCTGGCGGGTGGGCGTGGATTCGGAGGAAACTCCAGGCCGGCGTGGCGGCCGCACCGAAGTCGACACCCTCGGTGCCGATTACCTTCCTGGAGGCTTCGGTGTGGATCATACGCCCCCCACCTCTGCCATGAGCGCAGGTGAAAGCCTCTGTTCCTCTGTTTGGGCGACGATGGCACTTTGGTGTCGTGTTCCTTCCTGAAGGCGTCGGCCGAGGACTGCTCGAGGTGGTGGAGTTCTTGGTAGTTGGTCGACGCGAGATGGCATGTAGGTGGAGCGGTGTGGCATCAACAATATCATTGGCGGTGGGTCTCGGCGACATGGCGCATGATGGAGACTCGGCGTCCGTCTTGTGGAGATGGACTTCGCCAGGAGGAGGAAGCTGTCTGCGGCGTCGTGATGGCGTCGGCGGTAGCTAGACCGTGCAAGGTAGATGCAACGGTACAACTCAAGATGGATTGGTGGTAGGTGGCTGCGGCTGACCTCATACCCTGCAAAGGCGTCTGGTTGAGGAGTGCGCCGGACGGTGGGTACCCATACCCGTGAAAGTCCTAGATGGGACCTCTGGTCTTAGATGTTAGGTTTGGCTGCGAGGTTTGTTTGGTATTAGGCCCAGACTATCAGCATCCCTTCATCATTTGGATAGGAGTAGCGACAGATGTTGCCTAGACGGTGGCTTTAGTCTTGCTCTTGTATTACTTTGTAATGTCTTATGTGAACAATTAATAAAGTGGCTGCATGCATCGTCCAGATGCAGAGGCCGGGGGTCCTCCTCCATTTCTAAAAAAACCACACTTGTCGCATTCTTTGAGTCTACTAGATTATCAGATTGATCGTGATGTATTTTACATCTTTTCTATCTTTAATAGTAGGGTTAATTATCCTTTTGCCCTCAGTGGCGTTCATGTACTCAGTTTGCCCTCAGATGCGGATTGTGCTCAGTTTGCCCCTAGTCCGTGCGCACCGACTCGTTCCGTGAACTCTGCCCTCTCCGTCCGGTCAACCTTTTGACTCGACCCTTACAGGTGGGACCAGGCGGCAGAGATGGCCAATTCTATTCAGACCGTTGCACGCGTGGCTTGTGGGAACCAGCAGAGAGCCCTTGCGGGTGTGCTATATAAGCGGGCGACAGCGGCGTTAACCACGGCGACAGAGAGCATGGCTGTGACCACGGCGAGAGAGAGAGAGAGAGAGAGAGAGAGAGAGGTGGGAAGCTAGAGAGAGTGGAGGCGTGGCGGTGTTGAGATCCCCTTGGGTCCGAGCTCCATGTCTTCCTCAAGCTCCGCGCCACCTCGCGGATCTGAGCCGCGGCGTGTGGACATGCCTGTCTTCGTCTGTCCGTGGTGCCAGGCGGGCGTTGTCCGGAGGGTTTCTCACACACCGAGGAACCAGAATCGTCCGTTTTACGTGTGCAGCGAGAATGGGGTAAGAATCGGGGCAATTGCACCATTTTCGTGGTCGGGATCTTTGAGCAATGGGTTGATCTGTTTTGTGTTCATGCAGGTGACATGCTTCTTTCTTTGGGTCGATGCTCTGGCCAAGACTCTGATGAGTGAACTTCAATAAGAGCATGAAGAATGGTTGTGCATGCTGCCACGAGCAGCGTGTGCCAACAGACGAGCTCGGAAGAAGAGATGGAGGGCGAAGCATGCACTGACAGAGAGCTAGTTGTTGAGCTTAGGATGTTGAAGAAGAAGGTTAGGAAGCTTGAAGATCAATCACAAATACCAACACCCATTTGCAATTACTTTTGGGCATTTGTAGGTATGGTAATCACACTGGTTGTAATGTTGAAAATGTATGGAAAGGCATGAATTATGAAGGAATTTGTAAGCTTGAAATTGTATGAGAAATTCACCTAGTTTAAATGTTGGTCAAAGTTGTTTAAATGTTGAAAAAAAGAGAAGAAGTGACCAACATTTAAATATGTTGAAAAAAGGGAGAAGAAATGAGGAATTCAGAAACTTTTGATCAATGAAATGCAGCTCTTTGCTCTGCCTTCTGTCAAAAAGAAGGTTTCTCTATGGGCCAAATTCAGAGCGTAGAGCCAAGTGCAGGCTAGACTAATGGGCCAACTGCATCCAATTAGGCCCATTCGGGGGTTCTCTTGCGTGTTTTTCTGTTTTCTGTTCTAATTTAATTTAGGCAGTAAATCATAATGCTGAAACTTTTTGTGGAAGCTAATTGAATTATTCGAGAGCCAAACAATTAAGTGTAGAATTTTTTTGGAGCTGTTAAATATTTAATAGCAATTTAATTACTCCAATTCAAATACACCGTGATTTAAATCAAAGACCAAAATGTCATGGAAAATGTGCCTCAGCTTTGGTAGAGGTTTACACCTGGTGCCAAAATAAATGAACATTTTTTAAGGGCATTACATTGAGAAAAAAATAATTTGTCTAAAAAAAATGAAGGATGGAAAATGCACAAAAAATTGGTGCGGCTGGGGACTTGAACCCAGGACCGCGTGGGTTCGTGGCGTTTAGGGCTACGCTGGTAATCGCTAGGACAGATGGAAAGACTTTGACATGGGTAGGGAAGGAAGGCATACATAGTGAGACCGTGAATGTTTGCACACGCGTGAGAGTGATTTTCCTTTGTTTTGCACTGAAATTTTGGAGGGTTGGAAACGTATGTTTGCTCTGCCACATGATTTTGGTTAGAGTGGCACTTGGTTTAGGGTTAGAGTGGCACTTGGTTTAGGATTTAAAGGGAATAAATTTGCATGTTAGTTCATGACTTGGTTTTTTTTAATGAAAGAGAGGGCTTCTCACCCCCTCCGATTTTCATTAATGAAAACCACAAGTTCTCGAACTTCATGACTTGGTTTAGGGAAGAAATGATATGTTTGGGTACGGACATTTTTTAACACACATAATAACTTAGATAAGATGCAAAACACCGTACCCTTACATTAGGCAGTAATAACTTGGACCCATAAGTTCACAGACACGACACGACATGACACGGCACGCACGACATAGAAAAGCAACAAAATAAAAACGATAAAACTAAAACATGACGAGCTTGACTCCGGGCTTGAACATCTTCATTTTGACCTCCTTCTTCCACCTTGGTCGCGCGCTCCTTCAACACCGTCTTCAACTTCACACCTCCTCCTTCTCGTTGTAGGGAAGGGAGTGCATCTGGCCTGGAGTGGGGAAGATGCTCTCGTAGTTGGTGTAGATGTTGTACACCGTGAAGAAGATGGCCTCGCAGCCGCACCAAAAGACTTGGCCGAGGAGCTCGCACGCGTCAAACGGGTTGGTGAAGGTGACCGTGAGCAGTAGGAGGATGCCGCCGCGGTCACGAACCTCATTGAGGGTGAACATCCTAGGCGAGCCCTGTGGGAGGTGGGCATAGCCGGCTCTGAGGAAGGCGCGGGTGAGTTCAACGGAACCCCTCCACCTTGAAATCGCCCACACGCGGAGCTCCCTCTCCACAAGCACGCCCGGTGGGTAGCGCAGCTCCGGCACGACAGGCGGACGGTTGAAGGTCGGCCCGTTGAACCGCATCTTCACTTTGTCGCTTGGAGAGGACTCGGTCACTTGGGTGTTTGAAGTTGGATAGAATGGATCGGATCTGGCTTGTGGGTGGGAGAGGAAGAGAGGCACCCCATTTATAGGCCTGTGGGTGGGAGAGGAAGAGAGAAAGGATGAGAACGGTGCGTGTGTGAATCCGGATGCGTGTGTGTATCCGTTACGTTTTGCACCCTTAAATTTTTGCACGAAAACGATGCATGGGGCGCGTGCATGCATCTGAATCACTGCATAGCGAAGCTCTTTGACCGGGCCCGTGCATCTGACTCGCTGCCGTAATCTGAACCACTGCCGTAATGGCCTAACTCTGAATCAATACGTGTATGGCCACCTAGCTCGCCTTGCAAGCCTAGCTCGCCTCACTCGCCTCGCTAGCCTAGCGCGCCTCGCTCGCATGCATGCACGTCCGCCTCCCGCGCATGCAAACCCACGTCGCCGCCCTTCCCATGCATGCAGGCCTGGAAAGGCTGAGACGGGCTATTAACTGCGATCTCAGTCCTAGACAACGAGACGGCCCAACGGTCCATCCAGCGCGCCCGGTACTTGTTTAGAAGAAACAATCTCCCAACCAATCAGATTGCATCTCGCGGATCGCCCCCCTCCTCCCCACAGATTCCTTCTAGAAGGGTTAGATCAACGGCCCTTGATCGCTGCTAGGGTTAGATGGACGGTCCTTGTTCAGCGCTAGGGTTAGCGGGGTTTGGGAGGGGTTTGGAGCAGTCAAAGCTATCTTTGACCAGATTTCAAATGAGCATAATAAATTAAATAAAAATCAGAAAAATGAAAAACCTGCGCACCTAGTCTTCTTATGTCATATACTAACGATTTAAGTTGATAAACAAGGTTTACATACATTTAAACGATAAGTTCATGTGTCTTATGTGATATCTCGAGTATCTCAAACTCTCTTTATGAAGTGAAGAGAAGTGTTTTGGGGAAATGAACATGAAAATTTCAAAAAACTTACCACAACTTCATTTTGGAGTGACTAAGAAGGATCCAGGCTTAGTTTTTTATTTTGATGTTTTAGACTTGTTTAAATCTTGGTCAAAGTTAAGTTTGACCAGAATTCAAATGAGCAAAACAAATTAAAAAAATCAAAAAAAGGAAAAACCAGCGCACATAGTCTGTATATATAGAATATATGTGTAGGAAAGTTATTTGACTGATTTAGACAAGGTCGAAAAAAACCTTGTTTAGATACCTTTGGACCCCTCTTTTTAGCACATTTTTCATGAAAATTTCAAAAACCTCACCACAGCTTCATTTTGGATTGACTAAGAAGGATCCAGGCTTAGTTTTTCATTTTGATGTTTTAGACTTGTTTAAATATTGGTCAAAGTTAGGTTTGACCAGAATTCAAATGAGCAAAACAAAATTCAAAAAAATCAAAAAAAGAAAAACCATGTGCTCATTCAAACATCATCCAACAGATTTAAACATCATGTCAAATTTAGTTCTAACATAGGTCCAACATCATTCAAACATATTTCTAACATAGGTCCAACATCATCCAATAGAAAAACATTATTTATAATGTTTCATAATTATTCATAAATAGCGTTGGGGCTTCTGTCTGTTCCTTGAGCTTCTTGCCATCACTTTGCTCCTCGTTCACCTTGTGCTCATTGCTTCTTCTCTTCTCCTCTTGGTTGTCGGTACCTTGCGTGCCTTCTTCAAACCTGCCATAGAGCTATGCAAAACATAAAGGGTAATGAGATCATGTCAAGTGATAAATGTACAGTAGTATTTGACCCTTGCAATATTTACATACCTAGCAGAACTCACAACAACAGAAGGTTGGTCACCATTTGGAGCCTCACTTGGATCATCATTTGGAGCCTCACTTGGATCACCATGATCACCATTTGGAGCCTCACTTGGATCACCATTTGAAGCCTCACTTGAATCATTATTTGGAGGATATTTTGGATCATCGTCAAAATCATGCGGCTGTTGACCATCATCATTTGGAACCTCGTCAAAATCCTCATCAGATGCAGCTGACTGTTGACCATCATTTTCATCATCTGTTGAGGCAACCAGCTGCTGACCAACATTTTCATCAAAGCCTTCATCGAAACTCTCTCCGAACGCTGGATCTACTATGTTATCACAATACTTATCGAAATGACCGGACCCACCACACCTTGTGCAATTCGCTTCCTCGCTCCAAGTCCGGCTCCTTGACTGCGAGTCTGATTCGACTCTTCCTTGGTCTACCTGCTGCTCTCTTGAGCTGGGCGCAAAGCTTGAATTCAGGGTCCACCATGTCCCATTGTTGTTTTCCTCCATAGCAGGCAAGGCATAAGCATATGTGGCTTTGAACCTTGCAACAGAGTAGTAATCATGCACATCTTCTTCAGATGTTCCTCATTTGGACACAGGAGAGAAGTGATGAAAAACAAGGCATAAATATATGGCAACCCAAATCCGCCATTGCCTACAAGCTGCAAGTTCTAGCTTCTAAATCCTTTGGATATCTCCATTCCCTCTTCTCTTTATTCAAATATGATATCTCTGCTTTGTGGTACTGAGCAAAGAGTCATGTTCATTTCAAGCTGTTGTTTTACGCTTCAGTTCATTCATCACGGCGGGGATGATAATGTAACCCATAATTTTGCCTCGACTATTCCTGCACGATAATGAAATTTCTGCATGTATTCTATCCTTATCTGTCAAACAAATCCACCACATAATGACCCTCTAGTTTCCGGATCGTTGAGTTGAAAGACTACGCTGAGATTATTGTGCACATAGTCAACTTTGCTCAGTTCATTGAATTGGCTTCGGCCCATAACTTGGAGTGGTGTGTTTCCAAGTATTCTTTCACTTTGGGATTCATGTATAAGCGCCTCAAGTGGTAGTTGTGCTTCTTCACTTGTAAGTCAAAGATGCTGGCCATAAATTGTCGGTATACACCTTTCCTTTGATTTTCTTCATGAAATTTGCAGCAAGGTGGCGCATGCATTCCCTATGCTCTACTCCGAGGAACACATTGTCCACGGCCACTTCTAAATCTTTGCGACATCTGTATGAATGACCAACCCATTGGGATGTGCAATAGCCAGCGTGGATTATGCAAAACCAAGCCCAGCTCTCCTCGGACTCATCTCCAAAGACAAGTAGGCAACTCGAAATACAAAACCGTGTGCATCAACTACAAAAACTGCTACTAACTGTCCTTTAAACCCCCTGTGAGAAAAGTGGCATCAATAGCCAAATAAGGCCTGCAGCCTGCCAAAAAACCCCGACGACAAGCCTCAAAGCAGATAAAAACCCTCCTAAAGCATTCCTTGGTCTTTATCACTCCCCTGAATGTGTACTCCACGGTGTGGTGATCAATATCTACAATACTACCTGGGCTTGTCCTCTCCACTTCACCTTTGAATGAATACAACAATTGAAAACTTTCCTGCCAGTTACCATAAATAGAATCCATAGCATGTTGTTTACCATTTAACAACCTCATGTATGGTAAATCTATCTTGAACTTATCTTTGATGTTCTTCCGCAATTCCTTTGGACCCACTTGCGGTTTTCTTTCACCCACTTCTTTACTTCTTTTGCCACCCATCTTGACTTGGCTCTCTGATTGTATCCTTCCTAAGGGTTGATTCTGACATGTGTGCTTAAAAGGGTTCGCTTTGACCTGAACATTAGTGCTATTTAGCATTTTAGATGCGAGCAGCCTCCATGGACAACCCTCGATCGGACGATTGCACTCATAGCGTGCTTGATCGCTCTTGTCAACTTTGAAAGTCGTTCTACCTTGATGCAGTATGTCACAAGTGCATTTCTACACTAAGTCATGGATGCAAAAACGATATCTTCTTCCATATGAGGGTTCAAAAGGTCCCATTCAACAGCTGCAAGGTCTTCCTCCTCACCCACCGCGTCATCATCCACACGGACTGCATTGTGAGCCCCATCTTGGTTTTCAGCCCGAGGTGCTGATAGAGGCGAGGGTGTCCCGATCTTTCGATGAGATGATAACTATCGATTTGGTGGAGACGACTTTGACGATCCGACTACAAACATGCACGACGTTGCGCCTTAGCAATCGCTAAACCAACTCCGAGAGGTTATTGACCACGCTTGAGCACGATCAACGACCACGAAGGTCTATTCACGCAAGCAATCGAAGAACAAGCAAGAATATGATAAAGCAATCTGAATATTGCGAATATATATATGAAGTATTGATAATGGTGGGGATCCGTAAGCGGTCTTGGTGCAGTCGTTGGACACAAGCGAAGTACGAAGTTGCAATGGCTAACTTTAACTAAACAAATCCCAAGGAAAAAGCTACTAAATGGATCTACTTATATAGGAGCAAGGGGTGGCGGCCAAGGAGGTGGGAGGACGTGCCAAGGCAGCCTAACACTAACCCTAGGTCGTACAAGGCCAATGGGCCCAAGTGGAGGTGACGTAACACCTTTGGACTTGTAGTTTGACTCGGATTCTGCTGCAGCATCAGATTGTTTCGTCCATAACTCAACGCTCCGGACGGATTTTAAGGTGATTCCAATTGGGTTGGAAAGTGCACGAAATCTATTTTCCAACAAAAAAAGAATCAACCAATTTGGAGTCCGTATGAAAAAGTTATTGACGTTTTGAGTCGGTATGTCTGCATGCGGTCCGAATCTGAGTCGAAACGTGAGAGACTTGGACTCTATCTTCTCTTGGGCCAAAAGTGACGTGAGAGTACTTTTTGAACAGCAGGTAAACATCTCTTTCTCCCTTATCTTCATATGTGGATTGTACAAATGTCCCATACACCTACAATTAGACATGGCACAAAAGTTTGTGAAGTATTTTTGTCCTGGATGACATAAATAAATTATTGCATAGTTTGCATTAGAAATCACCTCACAAATATACATGTATGCAATATTTTTGGTCGTATCCAAGATAGTCATGTCCTCATCAGGTGCCCGTCGTAAATTCTGAATAACATTAGAATATAACTTCTCTTCATCAACCCCAGAATTGTAGTCATCAGGCTCCACTTCAAGGGGGACCCTACTGCCATTGCCCACACTTGTCGAGCCACCATGTCGTCGTGCACCAACTGAACTGTTCTGGCTAGAGATGCCATTATGACGACTTGGTTCTTCCCGAGATGTTGCACCCGTCATCCTAGATCCAAATGCTTGCTCAAGCACATCAATTTGCAGCCTCACATGAAAATTATCTTTCTCTTTATGCCTAGCAAACATGGTAGCCAGCTCTTCATCATTACTAACTGTCACCCATTTCTTTTCCCCATCATAGTATTTGTATACCACTTCATCAAGCAAACCCCCAGGATATTGGCTACAAATTACCTCCCCAAATTGTCTAAAACTTCAATTACTAGCCATTGGCAATCGATAATCGAAACCTCCTTGGTATTTCTTCTTATCCTTTGCATCGAACATGTACCGGTCCCTTCTAATGTGCACCAAGGAAGCAAACCGCAACTCCATCCTAACCAACGAAAAACAGAGACGCAATCAGCACACTAATTGGGCAAAACCTACTCGAATCGACTGTTCAAATGCACAACTAAGCTCGATCTAAACAGGAGGCGTGACTTACCCTCGGGAACCCGATCGTGGGCCGGCGGATCTCGGCCCGATGCTGCCTGCCAAATACTCCGGTCGCTGCTGCTCGTCATTTCATACAGGGTTCTTCCTCCTAGTTCAAACATCTCCAAGAACCCCCACCTTTGGCGCTCGTGGGGCGACGGAAGGAGGCGCGTCGGTCGGCAGTGGCGGGCGTCCCACCCGTGGCGTCCGCAGAAGGTGGCGGCGTCGCGAGTAGCCGTGGAAGCGTCGGCCTTGAGACGGTAGAGGCGGAGCGAGCCGTCTGGTGGTGGCGAAGCGAGTCTTTGGCGGCGCGTTAGGTGGCGGCGGCGGCGCAGGCCGGCTGGCCGACGGATGGGCAGAGTGGGTGTCAATTTGGCCGGCTAGAATCCTACGAATGATTTGGGGATTTTGTTGCACGGGCCCACATGTCAGCTCCGGACCCACGTCCACGCGATCCCACATGTAAGCTCCGGACCCACAACCACTAACGCCGGCGGACGGAATGGACTCAAACCTGGCCGTTTGGCCTCGTCATAGTAGCTGTACAAGGACTAGGGGCAAAACTAAGCACAATTCGCATCTGAGGGAAAAATCGAGCACATGGACACCACTGAGGGCAAAAGGATAATTTACCCTTAATAATAGTATATTACATGCAATTCTCCTGCATGGTTCGAAAAAAACCATCCTTGCACTGCATTAATGATTAGTTCTTGCATTTTGAAGGTATATTTGTAAAACGAAAAAGGTGTTATTACACAATTGCTACACTGGCGCGGAAGAATATGGACTATTTTCTTTTTTTGGAAAAAGAAGAACATGGACTCGTGTTGTTGACCTTGCACTGTACCATGAAGACCGCACGTCCGTTACAGGACCAAAGCTAGCCGGTTAACCGTGCGCACATCCGGGGGGCAGTTTGGGGAGGCGCAACCCATTCCAATGTGTGTCTCTGGGTTTAAAAGGGCTAGAGCTAGGCCACACTGGTCATCAGAAGCTCAGAACTACCACGACTCGGGGACGGACGGGGTCCGGTGCTCTTCGTCTGATCAATCCCCTCCGCGTTTCTTGCACATTGGAGGCAAAGATGGCAAGGCCAGCCATGTCCGGGCTAGTGCTCCTGCTGCTCTGTGCAACCTGCAGATTGGCGCTAGGAATCACTGACGGTAACGTCCTCATTTATCGTTTCTACCGCTACTCTCGTCTTGATGGATGTTTCTTGCCCTGAGCTGATGAGTTCGATGGTGTGGGTGGTCGCAGGTCTGCTGGCGAACGGCAACTTCGAGCGCGGGCCGCAGCCGTCGCAGCTGCGCGGGACGCAGGTGGTGGGCGCGTCGTCGATCCCGTCGTGGCGGACGTCGGGGTTCGTGGAGTACATCCCGTCGGGCGGGAAGCAGGGGGACATGGTGCTGGTCGTCCCCGAGGGCGCCTACGCCGTACGCCTGGGCAACGAGGCGTCCATCGCGCAGCGCCTACGCGGGGCCGTCCCCGGCGCGCGCTACAGCCTCACCTTCAGCGCGGCGAGGACGTGCGCGCAGGCGGAGCGGCTCAACGTGTCCGCGTCCGGCCAGTCCGGCGTGCTGGTCATGCAGACCATGTACAGCAGCAACGGCTGGGACTCCTACTCCTGGGCCTGGGACGCGAGCGCCGACGAGGTCGAGGTCGTCGTCCACAACCCCGGCGTCACCGAGGACCCCGCCTGCGGCCCCCTCATCGACTCCGTCGCCATCAAGACCCTCACCCCGCCTCGCCGCACCAACAGTGAGCGCTCGTGCACTCTGTCCATGTCATGGCTCACTTCCTTTCCTACGCCGGGGTAACATCGGTCGTCTGATCTGTAGAGAACCTGGTGAAGAATGGTGATTTCGAGGAGGGGCCGTACATCATCCCCGGGACCAAGTGGGGGGTGCTGATCCCGTCGCGAATGGTGGACGAGCACTCGCCGCTGCCGGGGTGGATGGTGGAGTCGCTCAAGGCCGTCAAGTACATCGACAGCGACCACTTCGCGGTGCCCCGGGGGCGGCGGGCCGTGGAGCTGCTTGCGGGGAGGGAGAGCGCGATCGCGCAGGTGATCCGCACCGTGCCGGGGAGGCAGTACGCGCTGTCCTTCAGCGTGGGCGACGCCAGCAACACGTGCCGCGGGTCGCTCATGGTGGAGGCCTACGCCGGCAGGGAGTCCACCAAGGTGCCGTACGAGTCGGCGGGGCAGGGCGGCGCCGCCAAGCGCGCCGTGCTCCCGTTCCGCGCCACGTCGTCTCGCACGCGCGTCGTCTTCTTCAGCTCATTCTACAACACCAGGACCGACGACATGAGCTCGCTCTGCGGGCCGGTGATCGACGACGTCGCCGTCGTCAGCGTGCGCGCGCGGCCGCCAAAGCGCGCGTAGAACGATAAGCTAGCTGGCCGTAGTGCGTTGTTGTTGCATCCGTGTTAATTAGACAAGAGAGGCTCGGTGCTTAAGCGCTCAAACCGCTTATTGAGCTTGAATGTGCTGTGCACTAAGGAATTCGTCAGTCTCAGAGAGGTGCGCCACCCTCACTATGTCACTAGCTGTTGGAAGACGTTAACTGTACCTGTGCCTTCTCTTAACTAAGAGATGATCTTCTCTTAGCAATGTATGTCTCATCATATATTTGAGGATATCTAGTTGTAAGAGATAACAATAAAAGATAACAATTGTACATCTTTTTTATTGTCTTACCTATATTGCGTGCACTACTCCAAAACTGGCTACCGGCTGCGGGCGCAAAATGCCTACTAGTGGTGGGCAAGGCGCCCTCTCCGCGGTGCCCGCTTTTGATAATTTGGTATCAGTGATGGGCGTTGATTCCTGCCCATCACTAGTCACTAAAATGTAACAGTGACGAGCCAAAACATTTCACACCACTAGTATATTTTTTATGCACTTATTTTTTAATAACGGCGGTGTTGCTCACTACCGGCGATTCCTCTAGTTTCCTCGATGGAGAAAAGGTGAGGGATGCGGCAACCAACTCGTGACAATTTTCGATAATTCAAAAAGAAGGGAGGAAGGAGAGGGTGGCGGCGACGACTTCATTGCTGTTCTCGATCTGATGGAGATGGACGACATTGGCCACCACAGACGCAACATCCCCGCGCTTCCCCCATGCAACCCATCTGCAGGGGCAGTGGGCGAGCGATAGCGGCATATATAGTCGCCCTCGAGTTCACGGATGGGGAGAACCTCCACTGGAGGAGGTGTCGCCGGACCCTGCGTCGGTCTCCCTCTAGCTCGAGCAGGCGTCCGCGGGAGTATAGTAGTAGGGCATGCATAAATCGTTTGGAGCTCAAGCAGATTGACCGGATGAGAGGGGGATGTTGGGGAACGTAGTAATAATTAAAAAAATTTCCTACGTGTCACCAAGATCAATCTAGGAGATGCTAGCAACGAGAGAGAGGGAGTGCATCTTCATGAAGAAAATATGCCCTAGAGGCAATAATAAAGTTGTTATTTATATATTTCCTTACATCATGATAAATGTTTATTATTCATGCTAGAATTGTATTAACCGGAAACTTAGTACATGTGTGAATATATAGACAAACAGAGTGTCACTAGTATGCCTCTACTTGACTAGCTCGTTAATCAAATATGGTTAAGTTTCCTAGCCATGGACAAGAGTTGTCATTTGATGAACGGGATCACATCATTAGAGAATGATGTGATTGACTTGACCCATCCGTTATCTTAGCACTATGATCGTTTAGTTTATTGCTATTGCTTTCTTCATAACTTATACATGTTCCTATGACTATGAGATTATGCAACTCCCGGATACCGGAGGAACATTTAGTGTGCTATCAAGCGTCTGGCGTAATCGGGTGATTATAAAGATGCTCTACAGGTGTCTCCGATGGTGTTTGTTGAGTTGGCATAGATCGAGATTAGGATTTGTCACTCCGATTGTCGGAGAGGTATCTCTGAGCCCTCTCGGCAATGCACACCACTATAAGCCTTGCAAGCAATGTGACTAATGAGTTAGTTACGGGATGATGCATTACGAAACGAGTAAAGAGAATTGCCGGTAACGAGATTGAACTAGATATGATGATACAGACAATAGAATCTCGGGCAAGTAACATACCGATGATAAAGGGAACAACGTATGTTGTTATGCGGTTTGACCGATAAAGATCTGCATAGAATATGTAGGAACCAATATGAGCACCCAGGTTCCGCTATTGGTTATTGACCGGAGATGAGTCTCGGTCATGTCTACATAGTTCTCGAACCCGTAGGGTCCGCACGCTTAACGTTCGATGACGATCGGTATTATGAGTTTATGTGTTTTGATGTACCGAAGGTAGTTCGGAGTCCCGGATGTGATCACGGAAATGACGGGGAGTCTCGAAATGGTCGAGACATGAAGATTGATATATTGGAAGGTTATGTTTGGACACCGAATGGTTTCGGATGAGTTCGGGCAATTACCGGAGTACCAGGGGGTTACCGAAACCCCCCGGGGGCTTAATGGGCCTACATGGGCATTAGTGGAAGAGAGAGGAGAAGGCCAAGAGGAGGGGCGCCCCTCCAAGCCCAATCCGAATTGGGAGGGGGGCCGGCCCCCTTTCCTTCCTCCCCTCTCTCCCTTCCTTCCCCCTCCTATTAGGACTAGGAAAGGGGGAATCCTACTCCTAGTAGGAGTAGGATTCCCCCCTTGGGGGCGCGCCCTAGGAGGCCGGCCGGCCCCCTCCTCCACCCCTTTATATACGGGGGAGGGGGTGTTGGGTAACGTAGTAATTTCAAAAATATTCCTACGATCACGCAAGACCATGGTGATGGCATAGCAACGAGAGGGGAGAGTGTCTGTCCACGTACCCTCGTAGACCGAAAGCGGAAGCGTTATATCAACGCGGTTGATGTAGTCGTGCGTCTTCACGATCCGACCGATCCAAGCACCGTTACTCCGGCACCTCCGAGTTCTTAGCACACGTTCAGCTCGATGGCGATCCCGGGCTCCGATCCAGCAAAGCGTCGGGGAGGAGTTTAAATCAAGACGACGGCGTGGTGGCGATCTTGATGTTCTACCGTCGCGAGGCTTCGCCTAAGCACCGCTACAATATGACCGAGGTGGAATATGGTGGAGGGGGCACCGCACACGGCTAAGGAGCGATCACGAAGATCAACTTTTGTGTTCTAGGGTGCCCCCCCCCGTATATAAAGGAGCAAGGGGAGGGCGGCCAGCCCTAGGGGCGCGCCAAGGGAGGGGAGTCCTCCTCCTAGTAGGAGTAGGACTCCCTTTCCTAGTCCTACTAGGAAGAGGGAGGGAAGGAAAGAGAGGAGAGGAGAGGGAAGGGGGCGCGCCCCCTCCTAGTCAGTCGGACTCCTCATGGGGGCGCCACCTCCTGGTGCAGCCCTCTCTCCCTCTTGGCCCAATAAGGCCCATAACTTCCCGGGGTTCAGGTAACCCTCCCACTCCGGTTTTCTCCGAAACTTCGGAACCTTTCGGTGTCCGAATATAACCATCCAATATATCAATCTTTATGTCTCGACCATTTCGAGACTCCTCGTCATGTCCGTGATCACATCCGGGACTCGAACTCCTTCGTACATCAAAATACATAAACTCATAATATAACCGTCATTGAAACCTTAAGCGTGCATGGACCCTACGTTCGAGAACTATGTAGACATGACCTAGAACCATTCTCGGTCAATAACCAATAGCGGAACCTGGATGCCCATATTGGTTCCTACATATTCTCTGAAGATCTTTATCGGTCAAACCGCATAACAACATCGTTGTTCCTTTGTCATCGGTATGTTACTTACCCGAGATTCGATCGTCGGTATCAATACCTAGTTTAATCTCGTTACGGAAAGTCTCTTTACTCGTTCCGTAATACATCATCTCACAACTAACTCATTAGTTGCAATGCTTGCAAGGCTTATGTGATGTGTATTACCGAGAAGGCCTAGAGATACCTCTCCGACAATCGGAGTGACAAATCCTAATCTTGATTCATGCCAACTCAACATATACTTTCGGAGACACTTGTAGAGTACCTTTATAATCACCCGATTCGTTGTGACGTTTGGTAGCACACAAAGTGTTCCTCAGTAAACGGAGTTGCATAATCTCATAGTTGCAGAACTTTGTATAAGTCATGAAGATAGCATAAGCAACATACTAAGCGATCAAGTGCTAAGCTAATGAAATGGGTCATGTCAATCACATCATTCTCCTAATGATGTGATCCCATTAATCAAATGACAACACATGTCTATGGTTAGGAAACATAACCATCTTCGATTAATGAGCTAGTCTAGTAGAGGCATACTAGTGACTATCTGCTTGTCTATGTATTCACACATGTATTATGTTTCCGGTTAATACAATTCTAGCATGAATAATAAACATTTATCATGATATAAGGAAATAAATAATAACTTTATTATTGCCTCTAGGGCATATTTCCTTCATCTCCCACTTGCACTAGAGTCAATAATCTAGATTACACAAAATGATTCTAACACCCATGGAGTCTTGGTGTTGATCATGTTTTGCTCGTGGAAGAGGCTTAGTCAGCGGTCTGCAACATTCAGATCCGTATATATTTTGCAAATCTCTATGTCTCCCACTTGGACTTGGTCCCAATGGAATTGAAGCGTCTTTTGATATGCTTGGTCCTCTTGTGAAATCTGGATTCCTTTGCCAAGGCAATTGCACGATATTGTCACGAAAGATCTTCATTGGTCGATGCACTAGGTATGACACCTAGATCGGAAATGAACTCTTTCATCCAGACTCCTTCATTTGCTGCTTCGAAGCAGCTATGTACTCCGCTTCACATGTAGATCCCGCCACGGCGCTTTGTTTAGAACTGCACCAACCGACAGCTCCACCGTTTAATAAAAATACGTATCCGGTTTGCGATTTAGAATCGTCCGGATCAGTGTCAAAGCTTGCATCGGCGTAACCATTTACGACTAGCTCTTTGTCACCTCCATATCTGAAAACATATCCTTAGTCCTTTTCGGTATTTCAGGATGTTCTTGACCGCTGTCGATGATCCACTCTGGATTACTTTGGTACCTTCTGCCAAGCTTACAGCTAAGCATCGTCGGTCTGGTACACAGCATTGCATACATGATAGAGCCTATGGCTGAAGCATAGGAACATTTTCATTTTCTCTCTATCTTCTGCTGTGGTGGGCATTGAGTCGACTCAATCTTACACCTTGTACTACAGGTAAAAACCTTTCTTTGCTGATCCATTTTGAACTTTTTCAAAACTTTATCAAGGTATGTGCTTTGTGAAAGTCCTATTAAGCGTCTTGATCTATCTCTATAGATCTTGATGCCCAATATATAAGCAGCTTCACGAGGTCTTTCATTGAAAAACTTTTATTCAAGTATCCTTTTATGCTATCCAGAAATTCTATATCATTTCCAATCAACAATATGTCGTCCACATATAATATCGAAATGCTCTGAGCTCCCACTCACTTTCTTGTAAATCAGGCTTCTCCAAAAGTGCATATAAAACCATATCTTTGATCACACTATCAAAGCGTTTATTCCAACTCGAGAGGCTTGCACGGACCATAAATTGATCGTTGGAGCTTGCACACTTTGTTAGCACCCTTTGGATCAACAAAACCTTCTGGTTGCATCATATACAACTCTTCTTCTAGAAATCCATTCAAGAATGCAGTTTTTACATCCATTTGCCAAATTTCATAATCATAAAATCGACAATTGCTAACATGATTCGGACGGACTTAAGCATCGCTCGGGTGAGAAAGTCTCATCGTAGTCAACCCCTTGAACTTGTCGAAAACCTTTTGCAACAAGTCGAGCTTTGTAAACGATTACATTACCATCGCGTCGGTCTTCTTCTTAAAGATCCATTTATTCTCAATAGCTTGCCGATCATCGGGCAAGTCTACCAAAGTCCATACTTTGTTCTCATACATGGATCCCATCTCAGATTTCATGGCTTCAAGCCATTTTGCGGAATCTGGGCTCACCATCGCTTCTTCATAGTTCGTGGGTTCACCATGATCTAGTAGCATGACTTCGAGAATAGGATTACCGTACCACTTTGGTGCGGATTTTATTCTGGTTGATCTCTGAGTTCAAGACAACTTGATCTGAAGTTTCATGATCTTCATCATTATCTTCCTCACTAAGCTGGTGTAGGTGTTATAGAAACTGATTTACGTGACGAACTACTTTCCAATAAGGGAGCTGGTACTATTACCTCATCAAGTTCCACTTTCCTCCCACTCACTTCTTTCGAGAGAAACTCCTTCTCTAGAAAGGATCCATTTTAACAACGAATGTCTTGCCTTCGGATCTGTGATAGAAGGTGTACCCAATTGTCTCCTTTGGGTATCCTATGAAGACACATTTTTCGATTTGGGTTCAAGCTTATCAGGTTGAAGTTTCTTCACATAAGCATCGCAACCCCAAACTTTCGAAAGCGACAACTTTGGTTTCTTGCTAAACCATAGTTCATAAGGCGTCGTCTCAGCGGTTTTTGACGGTTTCCTATTTAACGTGAATGCGGCCGTCTCAAGAGCATAACCCCAAAATGATAGCGGTAAATCTGTAAGAGACATCATAGATCGCACCATATCCAAGAAAGTGTGATTCGACGTTCGGACACACCATTGCTGCTGTGGTGTTCGGGTGGCGTGAGTTGCGAAACTATTCCGCATTGTTTCAAATGTAGACCAAACTCGTAACTCAAATATTCGCCTCCACGATCAGATCGTAGAAACTTTATTTTCTTATTACGATGATTTTCAACTTCACTCTGAAATTCTTTGAACTTTTCAAATGTTTTAGACTTATGTTTCATTAAGTAGATATACCCATATCTGCTTAAATCATCTGTGAAGGTGAGAAAATAACGATATCCGCCACGAGCTTCAACATTCATCGGACCACATACATCTGTATGTATGATTTCCAACAAATCTGTTGCTCTCTCCATAGTACCGAGAACGGGTTTTAGTCATCTTGCCCATGAGGCACGGTTCATAAGTGCCAAGTGATTCATAATCAAGTGACTCCAAAGTCCATCGGCATGGAGTTTCTTCATGCGCTTTATACCGATATGACCTAAACGGCGAGTGCCACAAATAAGTTGCACTATCATTATCAACTCTGCATCTTTTGGTTTCAACATTATGAATATGTGTATCACTACTATCGAGATTCATTAAAATAGACCACTCTTCAAGGGTGCATGACCATAAAAGATATTATTCATATAAATAGAACAACCATTATTCTCGATTTAAATGAATAACCGTCTCGCATCAAACAAGATCCAGATATAATGTTCATGCTCAACGCGGCACCAAATAACAATTATTCAGGTCTAAAACTAATCCCGAAGGTAGATGTAGAGGTAGCGTGCCATTGCGATCACATCGACTTTGGAACCATTTCCCACGCGCATCGTCACCTCGTCCTTTGCCGTGTTAAGCAATCCGTAGTCCTGTTTGAGTTGCAAATATTAGCAATGAACCAGTATCAAATACCGGTACTACTGCGAGCTCTAGTAAGGTACACATCAATAACATGTATATCACATATACCTTTGTTCACCTTGCCATCCTTCTTATCCGCCAAATACTTGGGGCAGTTCCGCCTCCGGTGACTAGTCTGCTTGCGGTAGAAGCACTCGGCCAGGTTTAGGTCCGGACTTGGGTTTCTTCTCTGATCAACAACTTGTTTGCTGTTCTTCTTGAAGTTCCTTCTTCTTCCCTTTGCCTTTCTTTTTGAAACTAGTGGTCTTATTGACCATCAACACTTGATGCTCCTTCTTGATTTCTACCTCCATGCCTTTAGCATTGCGAAGAGCTCGAGCATAGTCTTTACTAACCCTTGCATATTATAGTTCATCACGAAGCCTTTGTAGCTTGGTGGCGGTGATTGAAGAATTTCATCAATGACACAATCATCCGGAAGATTAACTCCCGGTTGATTCAAGTGATTGTAATACCCGGACATTTTGAGTATGTGCTCACCGACGAACTATTCTCCTCCATCTTGTAGCTATAGAACTTATTGGAGACTTCATATCTCTCAATCCGGGCATTACTGTTGAAATATCAACTTCAACTCTGGAACATCTCATATGCTCCATGACGTTCAAAACGTCGTTGAAGACCCGGTTCTAAGCCGTAAAGCATGGCACATCGAACTATAGAGTAGTCATCAGCTTTGCTCGCGAGACGTTCTTAACGTCGTCGGTTACATCATCAGAAGAGGCTGGCACCTAGCGGTGCATCCAGGGCGTAACTCTTACGTGCAGCAATGAGGATAATCCTCGATTACGGACCCAGTCCGTGTAATTGCTACCATCATCTTTCAACTTTGCTTTCTCAAGGAACGCATTAAAATTCAACGGAACAACAAGACGAGCCATCTATCTACAATAAACATAGACAAGCAAAATACTATCGGTACTAAGTTCATGATAAATTTAAGTTCAATTAATCATATTACTTAAGAACTCCCACTTAGACAGACATCTCTCTAGTCATCTAAGTGATCACGTGATCCAAATCAACTAAACCATAACCGATCATCACGTGAGATGGAGTAGTTTTCAATGGTGAACATCTTATGTTGATCATATCTACTATATGATTCACGCTCGACCTTTCGGTCTCCGTGTTCGAGGCCATATCTGCATATGCTAGGCTCGTCAAGTATAACCTGAGTATTCTGCGTGTGCAAAACTGGCTTACACCGTTGTAGATGGACGTAGAGCTTATCACACCGATCATCACGTGGTGTCTCGGCACGACGAACTTTGGCAGCGGTGCATACTCGGGAGAACACTACTTGATAATTTTAGTGAGAGATCATCTTATAATGCTACCGTCAATCAAAGCAAGATAAGATGCATAAAGGATAAACATCACATGCAATCAATATAAGTGATATGATATGGCCATCATCATCTTGTGCTTGTGATCTCCATCTCGAAGCACCGTCATGATCACCATCGTCACCGGCGCGACACCTTGATCTCCATCGTAGCATCGTTGTCGTTTAGCCAACTATTGCTTCTCGACTATCGCTACCGCTTAGTGATAAAGTAAAGCAATTACATGGCGTTGCATTTCATACAATAAGCGACAACCATATGGCTCCTCGCCATTGCGATAACTCGGTTACAAAACATGATCATCTCATACAATAAAATATAGCATCACGTCTTGACCATATCACATCACAACATGCCCTGCAAAAACAAGTTAGGCGTCCTCTACTTTGTTGTTGCAAGTTTTACGTGGCTGCTACGGGCTGAGCAAGAACCGTTCTTACCTCGCATCAAAACCACAGCGATACTTCGTCAAATAGACTCCGTTTAACCTTCTCAAGGACCGGCGTATGCCACACTCAGTTCAACTAAAGTGAGAGAGCAGACACCCGCCATCACCTTTAAGCAACGAGTGCTCACAGCGGTGAAACCAGTCTCGCGTAAGCGTCTGGCGTAATGTCGGTCCGGGCGCTTCATCTCACAATACCGCTGAACCAAAGTATGACATGCTGGTAGGTAGTATGACTTGTATCGCCCACAACTCACTTGTGTTCTACTCGTGCATATGACATCAACGCATAAAACCAGGCTCGATACCATCTGTTGGGTAGCGTAGTAATTTCAAAAATTTCCTACGATCACGCAAGACCATGGTGATGGCATAGCAACGAGAGGGAGAGTGTCCGTCCACGTACCCTCGTGAGACCGAAAGCGGGCGTTATATCAACGCTGTTGATGTAGTCGACGTCTTCACGATCCGACCGATCCAAGCACCGTTACTCGGCACCTCCGAGTTCTTAGCACACGTTCAGCTCGATGGCGATCCCGGGCTCCGATCCAGCAAAGCGTCGGGGAGGAGTTTCGTCGACGACGGCGTGGTGGCGATCTTGATGTTCTACCGTCGCGCAGGCTTCGCCTAAGCACCGCTACAATATGACCGAGGTGGAATATGGTGGAGGGGGCACCGCACAGCTAAGGAACGATCACGAAGA
Source organism: Aegilops longissima (assembly GCA_021605205.1). Classification (NCBI taxonomy): domain Eukaryota; kingdom Viridiplantae; phylum Streptophyta; class Magnoliopsida; order Poales; family Poaceae; genus Aegilops; species Aegilops longissima. Next base: position 238,721,355 of record CM038681.1, read on the forward strand.
TCAACTTTTGTGTTCTAGGGTGCCCCCTGCCTCGTATATAAAGGAGCAAGGGGAGGGCGGCCAGCCCTAGGGGCGCGCCAAGGGAGGGAGTCCTCCTCCTAGTAGGAGTAGGACTCCCTTTCCTAGTCCTACTAGGAAGAGGGAGGGAAGGAAAGAGTGGGAGAGGAGAGGGAAGGGGCGCCCCCCCTCCTAGTCAGTCGGACTCCTCATGGGGGGCGCGCCACCTCCTGGTGCAGCCCTCTCTCCCTCTTGGCCCAATAAGGCCCATAACTTCCCGGGGTTCCGTAACCCTCCGGCACTCCGTTTTCTCCGAAACTTCCGGAACCTTTCCGGTGTCGAATATAACCATCCAATATATCAATCTTTATGTCTCGACCATTTGAGACTCCTCGTCATGTCCGTGATCACATCCGGGACTCGAACTCCTTGGTACATCAAAATACATAAACTCATAATATAACCGTCATTGAAACCTTAAGCGTGCGGACCCTACGGTTCGAGAACTATGTAGACATGACCTAGAACCATTCTCGGTCAATAACCAATAGCGGAACCTGGATGCCCATATTGGTTCCTACATATTCTCTGAAGATCTTTATCGGTCAAACCGCATAACAACATCGTTGTTCCTTTGTCATCGGTATGTTACTTACCCGAGATTCGATCGTCGGTATCAATACCTAGTTTAATCTCGTTACCGGAAAGTCTCTTTACTCGTTCCGTAATACATCATCTCACAACTAACTCATTAGTTGCAATGCTTGCAAGGCTTATGTGATGTGTATTACCGAGAAGGCCTAGAGATACCTCTCCGACAATCGGAGTGACAAATCCTAATCTTGATTCATGCCAACTCAACATATACTTTCGGAGACACTTGTAGAGTACCTTTATAATCACCCAGTTACATTGTGACGTTTGGTAGCACACAAAGTGTTCCTCTGGTAAACGGGAGTTGCATAATCTCATAGTTGCAGGAACTTTGTATAAGTCATGAAGATAGCATAAGCAACATACTAAACGATCAAGTGCTAAGCTAATGAAATGGGTCATGTCAATCACATCATTCTCCTAATGATGTGATCCCATTAATCAAATGACAACACATGTCTATGGTTAGGAAACATAACCATCTTCGATTAATGAGCTAGTCTAGTAGAGGCATACTAGTGACTATCTGTTTGTCTATGTATTCACACATGTATTATGTTTCCGGTTAATACAATTCTAGCATGAATAATAAACATTTATCATGATATAAGGAAATAAATAATAACTTTATTATTGCCTCTAGGGCATATTTCCTTCAGGGGGCACCCCATAGACACACAAGTTGACAATTCTCTTAGCCGTGTGCAGTGCCCCCCTCCACAGATTTCCACCCCGGTCATATCGTTGTAGTGCTTAGGCGAAGCCCTGCGTCGGTAACTTCATCATCACCATCATCACGCCGTCGTGCTGACGAAACTCTCCCTCGGCCTCAGCTGGATCAAGAGTACGAGGGGCGTCACCGAGCTGAACGTGTGCAGATCGCGGAGGTGCCATGCGTTCGGTACTTGATCGGTTGGATCGCGAAGACGTTCGACTACATCAACTGCGTTACTTAACGCTTCCGCTTTCGGTCTACGAAGGTACGTGGACACACTCTCCCTGCTCGTTGCTATGAATCTCCTAGATAGATCTTGCGTGACCGTAGGAAATTTTTGAAATACTACGTTCCCCAACACTTCATACCCTTGAAGATCGCTAAGGGGAAGCGTTACAAGAACGCGGTTGATGGAGTCGTACTCGCGGCGTGCTACCTCTTGAGCATGCGTTGGTTTTTCCTTGAAGAGGAAAGGGTGATGCAGCAAAGTAGCGTAAGTATTTCCCTCAGTTTTTGAGAACCAAGGTATCAATCCAGTAGGAGACTACACGCAAATCGCCTAGTACCTGCACAAACAATCAAGAATCTTGCAACCAACGCGATAAAGGGGTTGTCAATCCCTTCACGTCCACTTGCAAAAGTGAGATCTGATAAAGATAATAAGATAAATATTTTTGGTATTTTTGTTGTATAGATTGAAAAGTAAAGATTGCAAAATAAATAGTAAACTTAGAATTATAGATCGGAAACTTATATGATGTAAAGGAGAAAGTCTCACATCGACGCGGCTAATCAACGGGCTATGGAGATTCCCATCAATTGATGTCAATGCGAGGAGTAGGGATTGCCATGCAACGGATGCACTAGAGCTATAAATGTATGAAAGCTCAACAAAAGAAACTAAGTGGGTGTGCATCCAACTTGCTTGCTCACTAAGACCTAGGGCATTTGAGGAAGCCCATTGTTGGAATATACAAGCCAAGTTCTATAATGAAAAATTCCCACTAGTATATGAAAGTGACAATATAAGAGATTCTCTATCATGAAGATCATGGTGCTACTTTGAAGCACAAGTGTGGAAAAAAGGACAGTAGCATTGTCCCTTCTCTCTTTTTCTCTCATTTTTTTGGGCCTTTCTCTTTTTTTGGCCTTTCCCCTTTTTTTATTTGGCCTTTCTCACTTTTTTTTATTTCCTCACACGGGACAATGCTCTAATGATGACGATCATCACACTTCTATTTATTTACAACTCAAGGATTACAACTCGATACTAGAACAAAATATGACTCTATATGAGTGCCTCCGGCGGTGTACTGGGATAGACAAGGAATCAAGAGTGACATGTATGAAAAATTATGCATGGTGGCCTTGCCACAAATACGATGTTAACTACATGATCATGCAAGGCAATATGACAGTGATGAAGCGTGTCATACTAAACGGAACAATGGAAAGTTGCATGGCAATATATCTCAGAATGGCAATGGAAGTGCCATAATAGGTAGGTATGGTGGCTGTTTTGAGGAAGATATAAGGAGGTTTATGTGTGATAGAGCGTATCATATCACGGGGTTTGGGTGCCCCGGCGAAGTTTGCACCAACTCTCAAGGTGAGAAAGGGCAATGCACGGTACCGAAAAGGCTAGCAATGATGGAAGGGTGAGAGTGCGTATGATCCATGGACTCAACATTAGTCATAAAGAACTCACATACTTATTGCAAAAATCTACAAGTCATCAAAACCAAGCACTACGCGCATGCTCCTAGGGGGATAGATTGGTAGGAAAAGACCATCGCTCGTCCCCGACCGCCACTCATAAGGAGGACAATCAAAGAAACACCTCATGCTTCAAATTTGTCACACAACGTTTACCATACGTGCATGCTACGGGACCTGCAAACTCCAACACAATTATTTCTCAAATTCACAATTACTCAACTAGCATGACTCTAATATTACCATCTTCATATCTCAAAACAATGATCAAGTATCAAATTTCTCATAGTATTCAATGCACTCTATATGGAAGTTTTTATTATACCGATCTTGGATGATATTAGGACTAATTTTATAGCCAAAGCAAATTACCATGCTGTTCTAAAAGACTCTCAAAATAATATAAGTGAAGCATGAGAGATCAATAATTTCTATAAAATAAAACCACCACCGTTGAGGGAGTCCTGGATTAGGGGGTGTCCGGATAGCCAAACTATCACCGTTGGCCGGACTCCTGGACTATGAAGATACAAGATTGAAGACTTCGTCCCATGTCCGGATGGACTTTCCTTGGCGTGGAAGGCAAGCTTGGCGATACAGATATGTAGATCTCCTACCATTGTAACCGACTCTGTGTAACCCTAACCTATCCGGTGTCTATATAAACCGGATGGTTTTTAGTCCGTAGGACGAACAACAATCATACCATAGGCTAGCTTCTAGGGTTTAGCCTCCTCGATCTCGTGGTAGATCTACTCTTGTACTACCCATATCATCAATATTAATCAAGCAGGGTAGGGTATTACCTCCATCGAGAGGGCCGAACCTGGGTAAAAACATCGTGTCCCTTGTCTCCTGTTACCATCCGCCTAGACGCACAGTTCGGGACCCCCTACCGAGATCCGCCGGTTTTGACACCGACATTGGTGCTTTCATGAGAGTTCCTCTGCGTCGCCGCCGTCGGGAAGGATGCCTCATCCGTCTTTAAAAGACGATACTATCGCCAAAGGAGCCTTGGCTCTTGGTGGACTCTTGACTAGGTGGTTTTCTTATGACCGCCAGTTAAATACCGCGCGACGATGACCTCTCGAGTCATCGAAACCAATCTTCACGTTAATTGAACTTGCCGAACAGTTGGATCGATCGAGCTCTCCTCCATAAACGATCTCTTGGATCGCATCGCCGCCTCGAGTCGCCATGCACTATGACGGATTGGGCCTACAACCGATCTGAGAGATCAACTCTCCCAGGCTACCCATCATGTTGCTGTGATAGAGGAGCAATCGGCGATTCTTCTTCTATTTTAAGGACTAGCTACGTCGGATTCCCGATCCCTCCATGCCGGATTCCCGCAGAGGGACGGATGTCGATCAAGCCACGAACTTAAAGTCGGTGGCGGGTTGGATTCATTGGATAGCATTCAAAAATCCAAACTTTCGAGTTCGGAAACTTCTCGGCCCCTGAGTCTTAAATTGGACGGGGTTCCGGATCTAGTTCCACCCGCCCACCCAAACATTAGCGATCTCTCTCGAATTCGGCAAGAGCCCGTTGAAACAGTACATCATTACTGGGCCAGATTCCTCCTGGTTATGGACAGGATAAAGGACTGCCGAGAGGAGGACGCAATCCCACTTTTCTGCAATAATTGCACGGACAAGGGAATCCTAAACGCCATAAGTCGTTGCGAAATTACACGCTTTGCTGACTTGGTGACCATAGTACAAAAGTATCTTGTGCGATGGAGAGTGCCCGAAAACCGAAAGTAAATTTTGGGATAATCGGCCCGAATACATCCCTAGTCCGAAATAAAAGGGTGCATCATTACCAAGCACCTGTGTTAAACACCAAAAAGCAAAACCCCTAAAGGGCGGAACCGTCTTGGAGGGTTGGCTAAGCGGACCTGCAAAATTCATAGCACGAGGGCGCCACTCCAACTCATAGCCTTGAGCATGTTGGATACTACGGCGGTGGCCAAAAGTGGCGAAGAGCTTCTAGCTTCGAAATCCCAGCCCAGCAGCACCAAGACGGTGTTAACAGTCTTGAGACTTTCGCATCAAATAACATGCGAAACGAACACTCCATAACCTTGCGAAGTCTACCAAGTAGCAACAATAAATCCATGGAATGACACGGCTATTACCTTTAATGCCGTGATTTAACCCAAATTCCGAACAGCCCGAGCACCAGCCGCATTGGTCCTCAGTCCAATAGTGGACGGCTTTCTCCTTACTAAGGTACTCATGGATGGCGGCAGCGGACTAAACCTCATCTATGAGCAAACCCTCCGAAAAATGGAAATAGACTGGAACCGCATTGAGCGAAGCATCACAACCTTTAGAGGAATAATCCCTAGCCGGAAGCATGCTGCACAGAAAAATCACACTGGGCGTAGTGTTATTTCGCCGGACAATTACAGGTCCGAGGAGGTCACATTTCAAGTGGCCCTGTTCAGCAGCGGATATCACACTTTATTAGGGCGAGAGGCATTCACAATTTTTCAAGCTATACCCCATTATGGGTACATGAAGCTTAAAATGCCCGGACCTAACGGAATCATCACTCGCTAGTGATCCGAACATAGCACTCCTTTGAAAATAAGACAGCCGCACTAGCCCTCGAGGCACTATCCAAGCCCTAGCGGCGAGGAACTCAAAGGCGATGCACTCCACGATGAACAGTGGCGATGTGATACTTGATAAAAGATCCAAGTCCACCTCTTTTAAACCAGCGGATGAAATAGTCAAATTCCAAATCCACCCAACGGACCTGCAAAGACGGCCTCCATTGGGGCACAATTAAACCCTGATGTAGATGCCGACCACGAGAATTTCTCTGAGAAAATGGGACATCTTTGCTGGCACCCTTCGACATGCCAGAATCCCGTCGGCTGGCGAGCACAGCCTAAATATCCTAAAAGGATTCAAGCCAGTCAAACAGGCTCTTCGGCGCTTTTCTAAACCCAAGAGACAGGCCATGGGAGAGGAGCTAGCCAAACTTTTGGAAGCCGGATTCATCAGAGATATAAAACATCCGGACTGGCTAGCAAACCTGGTGATGGTACCAAAGAAGGACAAATCCTGGCGCCTATGTGTTGATTTCAAAGACCTTAATAAGGCTTGCCCAAAGGATCCCTTCCCCCTCCCTCGAATTGATCAAATTATCGACGCCACAGCAGGACACGACTCATTGTGCTTCCTCGACGCGTACTCCGTCTACCACCAAATCAAGATGGCGGAGCCATACCAAGCTGCAACAGCATTCATCACTCCGTACGGCCCATTCTGCTTCAACACAATGCCCTTCGGGCTAAAAAACACCGGCGCAACATATCAACGCATGATTCAGACATGTCTGGCAAACCAGATAGGCAAAACAGTGGAAGCATATGTAGATGACGTGGTCGTCAAAACCAAGTATGTCGAAACTCTAGTAGACGACTTGAGGCTCACATTCGACAATCTTCGAAAATATGACATCAAGCTCAATCGGAAAATGCGTCTTGGCGTTCCAAATTAAAAAGCTCTGGGCTTCATTGTGTCCGTAGAGGAATTGAAGCAAACCCAGCCAAGATCCGAGCTCTGTCACAATTGGATATTCCAAAAGACCTCAAACAAATACAAAATTGATCGGATGTGAGCGGCTTTAAGCCGCTTTATTTCCAGTTTGGGAGAAAAGCGTTACCCTTTACCGCCTCCTCCGCGCACGAACACTTCGAGTGGATTTGATGCCGCCACGGCCGGACTCGAAGAAATAAAGGCCATTTTGGCAACAAATCCGGTCCTGGCCGCGCCCAACGTGGGTGAACCAATGCTATTATATATCGCCACAACACATCAAGTTGTCAGTGCGGTGCTCGTCGTTGAACGAGAAATGGACGGACACCGGTTCCCTCTTCAAAAACCGGTTTACTATGTGTCCACTGTCCTAACTCCATGCAAGTCCCAGTACCCACATTATCAAAAGATAGCATACGCGGTGTTCATGGTATCCCGGAAGCTGCGACACTACTTTCAAGAGTGTTCGATAACGGTAGCCTCCGAAGTACCTCTTAACGACATTATAAACAACCGCGACGCGACGGGCCGATTGTTAAATGGGCCATAGAGCTCCTTCCATTCGACATAACCTATAAGCCACGATGAGCTATTAAGTCGCAGGTTTTGGCCGACTTCGTGGCGAATGGATCAAGCGAACTCCCTAAAGAGTACGGCGCATACTCCAATTGGATCATGCACTTTGACGGCTCCAAAATGTTGGCCGGCCTGGGGGCTGGCGTCATCCTGACGTCCCCAACCGGGGACACAGTCCAATACATTCTTCAGATAATGTATACGGACTCCAATAACGCAGCCGAATACGAGGCTCTTCTGCACGGCCTCCGAATGGCAGTCTCCATGGGCATTAAACGCCTAGAGGTGCGCGGGGATTCGAACCTCGCGATATCTCAAATAAACGGAGACTTTGATTGCAAAGATCCGAAAATGGAAGCGTACCGCAATGCGGTCCTAAAAATGTCAGCACAGTTCGAAGGGCTCGAATTTCATCATATAGCCCAGGATAACAACCAGGCGGCGGACATATTGGCACGCATCGGTGCAAAACGCGATGCCGTCCGCCCAACATCTTCCAGAACGGCTGTTCAAGCCATCCGTATTATGGGAAGGGAGTCCGAAATAACAATCCGGACCCAACCGCACCGCTCGACGCCAACACTCGACACAATCGGAGGCTCTGCCACCGAGATAACACCCTCCGCCCACGAAATAATGGCGGTTATCGCCCCATGGATGGAGCCATTCCTAGCCTACCTAACTAGGAAGGAACTCCCCGAAGACCAAAATGAGGCTCGCTGCATAGTACGGCGATCTAAAGCCTATAAAGTCCATGAGGGAGAGCTTTATAAGAAAAGCACAACAGGAGTCCTTCAAAGGTGTATCTCCGAAGAGGAAGGGCGAAACCTCCTGGCTGAAATTCATGACGGACTGGGTGGGCACCACGCCGCAGCCCGGCCCTTGTAGGCAAGGCCTTCCGTACAGGATTTTATTGGCCGACAGCCGGGCGAATCGCACAATTTAGTCCAACGATCGTCGGTTGCCAGCTTTTTGCTAACCAAAGCCACATGCCACCCACCGCCTCGTAACTATACCCATCACCTGGCGTTCACGGTGCAGGGGGCTTGACATGGTTGGACCCCTTAAGGGGGAACCCACAAGCAAAAATACCTATTGGTCATGGTGGATAAATTCACCAAATGGATAGAGGCCAAACCTGTTAAAACGGCGAATCCGGACCGTGATAGACTTCATATCGGGGTAGTTCACCATTACGGTGTCCCCACAGATCATCACCGATAACGACACCAACTTCACGGCCGATGAGGTCAAATTATGGTGCAAAAACATGGGCATCAAGCTCGATTACGCCTCAGTCTATCACCCTCAAACCAACGGCCAAGTCGAACGAGCAAACGATCTAATCATGAGCGGCATTAAACCCAGACTAGTGCGGTCCCTCAAGGAATCTAACACGCACTAGGTTGAGGAGCTCGACTCCGTACTCTGGGGGCTGCGGACCATGTCGAATCGTACTACCGGATTCACACCATTTTTTATGGTGTACGGTGCAGAGGCAGTCCTGCCCTGCGACATAATTCATGACTCACCTCGCGTGCGCATGTATGAAGAAAGAGAAGCTGAGCTCGATCGGCAGGACAGTCTGGACGCATTGGAGGAGGAGCGCGACGTGGCAAAAGCTCGTTCCGCATTTTATCAACAGCAGGCTCGAAGATATCAAAGCAGGGAAGTACGGGCCAAAGCTTACAACATTGGCGAACTAGTTCTATGCCTGCCGGACAAGAAAAAGGACAAACTCAAGCCCAAATGGGAAGGTCCCTTCATCATCGACCAGGTCCTGACCGGCGGAGCATACTGTCTGCGAAACGCATCGGATAACCGACTCGTGCCGAACCCATGGAACGCAACCCGTCTGCGAAGATTCTACGCCTAAGCGCCGGACTCCAAGTTCGTCCCCTTCCTCCATCCACATTTTCTATTTTTTGTTGTCCTTTATTTCTCTCCTTCTTCCTCCTTCTTCTTGAAGCCTTTAGAGGCTCGTTTGCGCTTTATTCACACATATTTTGACGCGTTGTCCGCGCTCATTATACCTGGGGGCTTCTTTAACAGAAGCTTATTTATACGGGCTTCATGCCCAACACATGTGTCAAACTTCCGCATGTACCTTTTATTCACCATTATATGCATCGATATGACTTAAGTTTTGGCCAAGCTGGGTTGCTCGGCTCTGTGCTTACCTCTACGCTCCCGATTGTTCGGCTAGGTGGTAAAGGAGCACCTCTGCGATTATTACACGCCGGTCAGCGGATGTGTACCTCGAGACGGGTGAAGCCGAAAGCTAGCGTTCTTAAGGGAATATTCGGTCGATGAACTGAAAGATGATTTCTAACTATTTATCCATCTGCCCCCAGATGATTTTCTGCTTTCTTAGCAGTTTGGACATGCACTTTAGGGCATGCCTCCCAGCGAAAGGAACCCTTAACGGAACTATTCTCCCTGCAAGATGTTTCTTACTATCCATGTAATATAACATAACTAGTTGGGCACTTTTCTGATACAACAATAATGTCCCCTATGCCTTGTCTCCACGCATGCGCCGGTTCTTACATAAGCGCGAGGGTATTCGGACACACTCCGGACTGTTGGGTCCCGAGGTCGAAGCGAAAAGGTCCGCTATGACAAACGATCTACAATCCGGCTAGAAGACATTTTTTATGTCATATTCAATTACATAGTCAACTCGACTCATTGTATTCCTCCTCAATGCCATCTAATAGGCTATCTAATTTACAATCTTGCTGGGAATACTTGGCGGCGAATTCTACTTGGCCGTACACTAAGCTTACAGGGATCTCCTTCCCATCGGCCCCACAGTCCGACCTCGCCATGTGGTTTGGGTCACCCGTACCAGCGTCTTTACCATGGCCTAGGCCTCCCTGGCGCCTTGACGGCAGGCCGATATCTTCCATAGTCGGAAGCGCCGCCGTGCTCCTTGAAGCCGCTCTGCCAGCTCCCCAATGCCTTCGGTAGGGAGATAGATGGCCACAAGGCCTGGCCGACGCCTTTCATCACCGCCAACTCGTTCGCAGCGGACGCAGCTTCGGGAAGAAGATCACCAAGAACTGGGCATCTCCTCCTCGGGGCGACACAGTGAGCAAACCTACATACATGTTTATGTTAGTCGCCTTCCTCGCCAACTCTTTCAAAGTTCGCCAAGCACTTATCGAAAATGCCGCGACGGCCGTCGATTCTCCTTCGGAGTCGATAACTGGGCACGAACATCCTTGAGTTCCTCACCCAGTTTGGTGTTGGCATCTTGGAGGTTATTTTTCTCCTGCCGCACCCTCGTAAGCACGCTCTCGCCGGCCTTTAGCTGGCGCAAGAGCTGTTGCTTGTCCGGATCTAGTCCGGCGCCATCTGCAATATTTTTGTCAGATTTACACACCCGCCGCACTTCATAAACTATTTATCTTTTGAAGCATATATTACCAGAGGGGGTCTCTGTGGCTCCCCCTGTAGCGGCTAGTGCGGCCTCAAGTTGGGCCTTGCATTCTTCAAGCTCCTGGGACAGTCGGGTACTCTTTTTTGTAAGATCCTGCATAACAAATGATCCTTAAATCAGTTATTCTAACTATTTTAAGTCTCGGGGGCTACTGGACTATATAACTGTCAAATTTCCTCACCCGTATGTCCTTTACATACTGCTCTGTGGCTCTGGCTAGACCATCTTGAGCGGCACGGAGGTGCGCATCTCCCGAATTGAAGGCATTCAAGGCCTCTTGGGAGAAACATGCGTCACGAAGAACTGTCTGGCGGCGCCTGTGATTCATCGCGCTCTCCACCTCGGAGTTGGTGGCGGACAATCTGTCGGCATCCTCTCGTCGGAGGAGCATCCGACGACGCCTCGTGCTCGCCTCCGCTTCGGACCCGGCTTTGGAGCCTGGGTGGCGGAGGTTCGATTATAACCTCTCCGGACTCGGTCCGCGAGCGCTTTTTCCCGAAAAGAGCACCAACGTTAGTACGCCTTCCGTGAATCAATCCGGGAATATGGTGACACGCCATACCATTGCGGCAGAGTTTTGATCCGGACCGCACTTCTTTTTATCTTGAGGGGTCAGACGCCTTTGTTGGCTAGCCACGCTGGCTCGGCTTCCTGCCTCAAGATACCCCCGCTAAACACCATTGGTATACAAAGGATCAAGAAATAAGCACGGATGGGTCATTATCGAGTATTGGGACCTCGGTCTCGCCATACTGCGAGGATGGAAGTATTCCGGTAATCGGCCGTAATGGCAACCAAAGCATTGTCGATGCTAAGTTGGTAGAACACCCCGTCGATCAACTCCACCTTTATATCCGGATCCTCTTGGAGGTCGGATTGAGGGACCGCTCCGGATCCTCGGGTTGTGGGGCGGGCTGTATCTTCTCCACGGACCGGCGCAGTTCTGCGCGAAAACCATGAAATGAGATATTTAATCGCGGGAACATGGATCGGACAGGCCACAAAGATGTTTGCTTACCCAACTTCAAGGATTATTCAAGAAAACTCGCCGATGGGTTGACGCGAGAAAATCCTCCTCCTCCCTTTATACATGGCGCACAAGGTCTTCACCAGTTCGGTGACCGATCCCGCCCTTTGCGGCCATGGCGGGTGGCATCGTCCTCCCGCTGAAGTCCCACATGGGTGGCCCCTATATTGGGCGGCTGCACTCCTCATAATGCAGATTGCCATGACTCCAATCATGGTCAATCCGCATGAGCCAAGAATCTTATTCGCTCATCAAGTAAAGGACATCCCGGTCATTTTCCTCCAGGGCTCCGAGGCGCCAGCTTAGGCGCTTCTTCAGAGGAGCATTGCTAAACTCCGGAAGGCCGATCCAACAGATCCGGCAGCGGACGCCCTCCATGTAAAACCATTCGAAGGCCAGTCTTGGACGCCTTCTTCGGGGTTCCAGATAGATATCCGGTCCCGGCGATGCGCCATAGTTCGGCTCCGCCCACTTGATATATTGACCCCTCATGAGAACGGGGTACTCGGCAGAATAATCTCTTCCACAGCGCGAAATGAGCCTCGATGCCCAAGAACAGTTCGCAAAGGGCCACGAAGCCCGTGATGTGCAAAATGGAGGCAGGCGTAAGGTGGTGCAACTGGAGGCCGTAGAACTCCAAGAGCCCCCGGAGAAACGGATGGATTGGAAATCCGAGTCCTCTTACTAGATAAGAGATGAATGTTGGGGAACGTAGTAATTTCAAAAATTTCCTACGCACACACAAGATCATGGTGATGATATAGCAACGAGAGGGGAGAGTGTTGTCTACATACCCTTGTAGACCGTAAGCGGAAGCGTTAGCACAACGCGGTTGATGTAGTCGTACGTCTTCACGGCCCGACCGATCAAGCACCGAAACTACGGCACCTCCGAGTTCTAGCACACGTTCAGCTCGATGACGTCCCTCGAACTCCGATCCAGCCGAGTGTCGAGGGAGAGTTCCGTCAGCACGACGGCGTGGTGACGATCTTGATGTTCTACCGTCGCAGGGCTTCGCCTAAGCACCGCTACGATATTATCGAGGTGGACTATAGTGGAGGGGGGCACCGCACACGGCTAAGAGATCCAAGGGATCAATTGTTGTATCTTTGGTGCTAGCCCTGCCCCTCTATTTATATGTTGAGCCCCGGGGTCGAAACTTGGAGCAAAAGCCTCCTCAAAGTCGGTTTTGCCCGAAAGGCAAGAGTCCCACTCGGACTCCAGTACCAAACGCCACAATCCTTGGCGTCTGGCCCAGACGCCATGGGCCTCGGCGTCTGGCCCAGGCCGACGCCGTGGTCTCCTGACGTTTGCCCCCAGCCTCCACAAAACTCCTTTTGCACCGACCTAAAGCCTCATGGGCTTGACCCCTTGGCCTAAACATATCATCCAATATATGAATCTTTACGTCTCGACCATTTCGAGACTCCTCGTCATGTCCCCGATCTCATCCAGGACTCCAAACTCCTTCGGTACATCAAAACTCATAAACTCATAATATAACTATCATCGAAACCTTAAGCGTGCGGACCCTACGGGTTCGAGAACTATGTAGACATGACCTAGAACTATTCTTGGTCAATAACCAATAGCGGAACCTGGATGCTCATATTGGCTCCTACATATTCTACGAAGATCTTTATCGGTCAAACCGCATAACAACATACGTTGTTCCCTTTGTCATCGGTATGTTACTTGCGCGAGATTCGATCGTCGGTATCCAATACCTAGTTCAATCTCATTACCGGCAAGTCTCTTTACTCGTTCCGTAATACATCATCCCGCAACTAACTCATTAGTTGCAATGCTTGCAAGGCTTAAGTGATGTGCATTACCGAGAGGGCCCAGAGATACCTCTCCGACAATCGGAGTGACAAAACCTAATCTCGAAATACGCCAACCCAACATGTACCTTTGGAGACACCTGTAGTACTCCTTTATAATCACCCGATTACGTTGTGACGTTTGGTAGCACCAAAGTGTTCCTCCGTAAACGGAGTTGCATAATCTCATAGTTACAGGAACATGTATAAGTCATGAAGAAAGCAATAGAAACATACTAAACGATCAAGTGCTAGGCTAACGGAATGGGTCATGTCAATCACATCATTCTCCTAATGATGTTATCCCATTAATCAAATGACAACACATGTCTATGGTTAGGAAACATAACCATCTTTGATTAATGAGCTAGTCAAGTAGAGCGATACTAGTGACTATATGTTTGTCTATGTATTCACACATGTATCATGTTTCCGGTTAATACAATTCTAGCATGAATAATAAATATTTATCATGAAATAAGGAAATAAATAATAACTTTATTATTGCCTCTAGGGCATATTTCCTTCAATGAAGCATACCCGCTCTCCTTTAGAGGGATCGGGGACACTCTCCGCTTGCTTTCCGCCCTTGTAGGTGGCAAGTCCGGCTCGAACCGGAACCATGAAGGTCGGGGGAAGAAATCCCTTGGTTTGGAGTATAACTAGCTCGCTATGCGGGACTGAGCATCTCTCCCAATTTCCAGGCTGAGGGCTGGGAGCGCGAGAGGAGGAGCCGCGTCGACCGTCCATGATGGAATGGGCTTTGGTCAGAGGCGCTCCGATGAAAGCTCGCGAAGGGGGGATGGTGTGACTCAGATCTAGATCCTCGCCCCTTTTATAGGCAGCTCATTTGCGCAGCTAGGGGGGTAAGTGTGAAAATACCCTGGCTTTTCGCATTGATTCAAACACGTGGAAAATGGCCATTATTGGGCGTAGAAGCCAAGGAGCGCAGCATTTATCAGAAGCCGAACACTATTCGACAAGTATATGGAATTTGGAGAAGAACCCGCCTCGCAATGCCGAAGACAATCAACGCGCCGGACTCATCGTCATTGAAGCCTGGTTCGGGGCTACTTGAGGAGTCCCGATTAGGGGTGTCCGGATAGCGAACTATCACCGTTGGCCGGACTCCTGGACTATGAAGATACAAGATTGAAGACTTCGTCCCGTGTCCGGATGGACTTTCCTTGGCATGGAAGGCAAGCTTGGCGATACGGATATGTAGATCTCCTACCATTGTAACCGACTCTGTGTAACCCTAACCTATCCGGTGTCTATATAAACCGGAGGGTTTTTAGTCCGTAGGACGAACAACAATCATACCATAGGCTAGCTTCTAGGGTTTAGCCTCCTCGATCTCGTGGTAGATCTACTCTTGTACTACCCATATCATCAATATTAATCAAGCAGGAGTAGGGTATTACCTCCATCGAGAGGGCCCGAACCTGGGTAAAAACATCGTGTCCCTTGTCTCCTGTTACCATCCGCCTAGACGCACAGTTCGGGACCCCCTACCCGAGATCCGCCGGTTTTGACACCGACAACCGTGCTCTAAAAAGATATAAGTGAAGCACTAGAGCAAAAATTATCTAGCTCAAAAGATATAAGTGAAGCACATAGAGTATTCTAATAAATTCCGATTCATGTGTGTCTCTCCCAAAAGGTGTGTACAGCCCAAAAGGTGTGTACAGCAAGGATGATTGTGGTAAACTAAAAAGCAAAGACTCAAATCATACAAGACGCTCCAAGCAAAACACATATCATGTGGTGAATAAAAATATAGCCTCAAGTAAAGTTACCGATAGACGAAGTCGAAAGAGGGGATGCCTTCCGGGGCATCCCCAAGCTTAGGCTTTTGGTTGTCCTTAAATTTTACCTTGGGGTTCCTTGGGCATCCCCAAGCTTAGGCTCTTGCCACTCCTTATTCCATAATCCATCAAATCTTTACCCAAAAAATTGAAAACTTCACAACACAAAACTCAAACAAAAAATCTCATGAGCTCCGTTAGTGTAAGAAAACAAACCACCACTTTAAGGTACCGTAATGAACTCATTCTTTATTTATATTGGTTTTAAACCTACTGTATTCCAACTTATCTATGGTTCATACCCCCCGATACTAGCCATAGATTCATCAAAATAAGCAAACAACACACGGAAAACAGAATCTGTCAAAAACAGAACAATCTGTAGCAATCTGATTTGTTCGAATACTTCTGGAACTCCACAAATTCTGAAAAACTAGGACAACCTGGATAATTTGTATATTGATCTACTTCAGAAATAATTGGTATTTTATCACGTTCGGGTGAGTTTTAACAATTATTTTCGTGAGCTTAAAGTTTTTGTCTTTTTCAGCAAGATAAAACAACTATCACCCAAGAAGATCCTATTGGTTCTACTTGGCAAAAACACTAATTAAAACATAAAAACACATCCAAACAGAGGCTAGATGAATTATTTATTACTAAACAGGAACAAAAAGCAAGGAACAAAAATAAAATTGGGTTGCCTCCCAACAAGCGCTATCGTTTAACGCCCCTAGCTAGGTATAAAAACAAGAATAGATCTAGGTATTGTCATCTTTGGTATGCAATCCATAAGTGGCTCTCATAATAGATTCATAAGGTAATTTAAATTTTTTTTGTAGGAAAGTGTTTCATGCCTTTCCTTAATGGAAATTGGAATCTAATATTTCCTTCTTTCATATCAATAATTGCACCAATCGTTCTAAGGAAAGGTCTACCAAGAATAATAGGACATGTAGGATTGCAATCTATATCGAGAACAATGAAATCTACGGGCACGTAATTCCTATTTGCAACAATAAGAACGTCATTAATCCTTCCCATAGGTTTCTTAATGGTGGAATCCGTAAGATGCAAATTTAAAGAACAATCATCAAATTCATGGAAACCTAACACATCACACAAAGTTTTTGGAATCGTGGAAACACTAGCACCCAAATCACATAAAGCATAGCATTCATGATATTTAATCTTAATTTTAATAGTAGGTTCCCACTCATCATAAAGTTTTCTAGGGATAGAAACTTCTAATTCAAGCTTTTCTTCATAGGATTGCATTAAAGCATCAACGATATGTTTAGTAAAAGCTTTGTTTTGATCATAAGCATGAGGAGAATTTAGCACGGATTGCAACAAGGAAATACAATCTATCAAAGAGCAATTATCATAATGAAATTCCTTGAAATCCAAAATAGTGGGTTCATTGCTATGTAAAGTTTTGACCTCTTCAATCCCACTTTCACCAATTTTTGCATCAAGATCTAAAAACTCCGAATCATTGGGACGCCTTTTAACTAAAGTTGAATCATCTCCAGTCCCATCTTTATCAGGATTCATATTTGGAAAACAAAGATTTAATAGGGGACACATCAATCACTTTTAGATCTTATCATTATTATCATGAAAACTAGAAGAACACGTTTTCACAAAGCAATCTTTTTTAGCACGCATCCTAGCGGTTCTTTCTTTGCACTCATCAACGGAAATTCTCATGGCTTTGAGAGACTCATTGATATCATGCTTAGGTGGTATAGATCTAAGTTTCAAAGAATCAACATCAAGAGAAATTCTATCCACGTTCCTAGCCAACTCATCAATCTTAGGCAATTTTTCTTCAAGCAAAGCATTGAATTTTTTTTGCGAATTCATAAATTCTTTAACACTAGTCTCAAAATCAGAGGGCACCTTATTAAAATTTCCATAAGAGTTGTTGTAGGAATTACCATAATTATTAGCGGAATTACTAGGGAACGACCTAGAATTAAAATTTCCTCTATACGTGTTGTTACCAAAATTGTTCCTACCAACAAAATTCACATGTATAGATTCATTATTATTCTCAATCAAAGTAGACAAAGGCATATCATTAGGATCAGAAGAAACACTCTTATTAGCAAACAATTTCATAAGTCCATCCATCTTTCCACTCAAAACAATAATCTCTTCTATTGTATGAACCTTTTTACTAGTAGATCTTTTGGCGTGCCATTGAGAATAATTAACCATAATATTATCTAGGATTTTAGTAGCTTCTCCTAAAGTGATTTCCATAAAAGTGCCTCCCGCGTCCGAATCTAAAAGATTTATAGAAGCAAAATTCAATCCAGCATAATTTTTTTGTATAATCATCCATAAATTCAAACCATGTGTAGGGCAATTATGTATCATTAATTTCATCCTCTCCCAAGCTTATGCAACATGCTCATGATCAAGTTACTTAAAATTCATAATATCATTTCTAAGAGAGATGATCTTAGCGGGAGGAAAATACTTAGAGATAAAAGCATCTTTGCACTTATTCCATGAATCAATACTATTTTTAGGCAAAGAAGAGAACCAAGTTTTAGCACGATCTCTAAGCAAAACTGGAAATAGCTTCAATCTAACAATATCATTATCCACATCTTTCTTCTTTTGCATATCGCACAAATCAACGAAGTTGTTCAGATGGGTAGCGACATCTTCACTAGGAAGGCCAGAAATTGATCTTTCATGAAAAGATTCAACAGAGCGGCATTAATTTCACAAGATTCAGCATCGGTAATAGGAGCAATCGGAGTGCTAATAAAATCATTGTTGTTGGTATTGGAAAAGTCACACAATTTAGTATTATCTTGAGCCATCATGACAAACAATCAATCCAACACACAAGCAAACAAGAAGCAAGCGGAAAGAAGCGAACGGAAAAGGGCGAATAAAACGGCAAGGGTGAAGTGGGGGAGAGGAAAATGAGCGGCAAATAGAAAATAATTTAATGCAAGGGAGAAGAGTTTGTGATGGGTACTTGGTATGTCTTGACTTGTGCGTACATCTCCCCGGCAACGGCGCCAGAAATCCTTCTTGCTACCTCTTGAGCATGCGTTGGTTTTCCCTTGAAGAGGAAAGGGTGATGCAGCAAAGTAGCGTAAGTATTTCCCTCAGTTTTTGAGAACCAAGGTATCAATCCAGTAGGAGACTACACGCAAATCGCCTAGTACCTGCACAAACAATCAAGAACCTTGCAACCAACACGATAAAGGGGTTGTCAATCCCTTCATGGCCACTTGCAAAAGTGAGATCTGATAAAGATAATAAGATAAATATTTTTGGTATTTTTGTTGTATAGATTGAAAAGTAAAGATTGCAAAATAAATAGTAAAGTAAGAATTATAGATCGGAAACTTATATGATGTAAAGTAGATCCGGGGGCTATAGGTTTCACTAGTGGCTTCTCTCAAGATAGCATATATTACGGTGGGTGAACAAATTACTTCCGAGGAATTGATAGAAAACCACATAGTTATGAGAATATCTAGGCATGATCATGAACATAGGCATCACGTCCGTGTCAAGTAGATCGAAATGATTCTGCATCTACTACTATTACTCCACACATCGACCGCTATCCAGCATGCATCTAGAGTATTAAGTTCATAAGAACTGAGTAATGCATTAGGCAAGATGACATGATGTAGAGGGATAAACTCAAGCAATATGATATAAACCCCATCTTTTTATCCTCGATGGCAACAATACAATACGTGTCGGTTCCCTTTCTGTCACAGGGATCGAGCACCGCAAGATTGAACCCAAAGCTAAGCACTTCTCCCATTGCAAGAAAGATCAATCTAGTAGGCCAAACTAAACTGATAATTCGAAGAGACTTGCAAAGATATTAAGTCATGCATATAAGAATTCAGATAAGAATCAAATATTGTTCATAGATAATCTTGATCATAAACCCACAATTCATCGGATCTCGGCAAACACACCGCAAAAAGTATTACCTCGAATAGATCTCCAAGAAGATCAAGGAGAACTTTGTATTGAGATCCAAAGAGAGAGAAGAAGCCATCTAGCTAATAACTATGGACCCGGAGGTTTGTGCTAAACTACTCACACATCATCGGAGAGACTATGGTGTTGATGTAGAAGCCCTTCGTGATCGAATCCCCCTCAGGCAGATCGCCGGAAAAGGCCCCAAGACGGGATCTCATGGGTACAGAAGGTTGCGGCGGTGGAAAAGTGGTTTCGTGCCCTGGATCTTTTCAGGGTATAAGAGTATATATAGGCAAAATAAGTAGGTCGGTGGAGCTACGAGGGGCCCACGAGGGTGGGGGGGGCTACCCCCTGGGCGCGCCCTCCTGCCTCGTGGCCGCCTTGTTGCTTCCTTGACTTCTACTCCAAGTCTCCTGGGTTGCGTTTGTTCCAAGAAAGATCCTCGCGAAGGTTTCGTTCCGTTTGATATTCCTTTTCTGCGAAACACTGAAATAGGCAAAAAACAGCAATTTGCACTGGGCCTTCGGTTAGTAGGTTAGTCCCAAAAATAATATAAAAGAGCATATTAAAGCCCATTAAACATCCAAAACAGATAATATAATAGCATGGAACAATAAAAAATTATAGATACATTGGAGACGTATCACGGCGATTCAAATCGCAGAAGATACGTGTTGGAAATATGCCCTAGAGGCAATAATAAAAGGATTATTATTATATTTCCTTGTTCGTGATAATTGTCTTTTATTCATGATATAATTGTATTATCCGGAAATCGTAATACACGTGTGAATACATAGACCACAATATGTCCCTAGTGAGCCTCTAGTTGACTAGCTCGTTGATCAATAGATAGTCATGGTTTCCTGACTATGGACATTGAATGTCATTGATAACGGGATCACATCATTAGGAGAATGATGTGATGGACAAGACCCAATCCTAAGCATAGCACAAGATCGTAGTTCGCTTTTGCTAGAGCTTTTCCAATGTCAAGTATCTCTTCCTTAGACCATGAGATCGTAACTCCGGATACCGTAGGAGTGCTTTGGGTGTACCAAACGCGTCAACGTAATCGGGTGACTATAAAGGTGCACTACAGGTATCTCCGAAAGTGTCTGCTGGGTTGACACGGATCGAGATCGTGATTTGTCACTCCAGACACGGAGAGGTATCACTGGGCCCACTCGTAGTGCATCATCATAATGAGCTCAAAGTGACCAAGTGTCCGGTCATGGGATCATGCATTACGGTACGAGTAAAGTGACTTGCCGGTAACGAGATTGAATGAGGTATTGGGATACCGAAGATCGAATCTCGGGCAAGTAATATACCGTCTGACAAAGGGAATTGTATACGGGGTTGATTGAATCCTCGACATCGTGGTTCATCCGATGAGATCATCGAGGAGCATGTGGGAGCCAACATGGGTATCCAGATCCCGCTGTTGGTTATTGACCGGAGAGCGATCTCGGTCATGTCTGCATGTCTCCCGAACCCGTAGGGTCTACACACTTAAGGTTCGGTGACGCTAGGGTTATTAGGAAGACTTATATGTGATTACCGAATGTTGTTCGGAGTCCCGAATGAGATCCCGGACATCACGAGGAGTTCCGGAATGGTCCGGACGTGAAGATTTATATATGGGAAGTTGTCATACGGACACCGGAAAGTTTCGGGGGCATATCGGTATTGTACCGGGGCCACCGGAGGGGTTCCGGGTCCACCGGAGGGGCCACCTCTCGGAGGGCCTCATGGGCCGCAGGGGCAGGGAACCAGCCCCGGAGGGCTGGGCGCGCCCCCCTTGGGCCCATGCGCCTAGGGTTGGGGGACCCTAGTGGGGCGCCTTGCTTGGGGGCAAGCCCTCCTGCCGCCCCCCCTCTAGATCTCATCTAGAGGGGGCCGGCCCCCTTCCGCCTTCCCCTATAAATAGAGGGGCGAGGGGAGGGCTGCACACAACATCCAAGGCGCAGCCCCTCCTCTCCCCAACACCTATCCTCCTCCGTTGAGTGCTTGGCGAAGCCCTGTCGGAGTACTACCTCTCCACCATCATCACGCCGTCGTGCTACTGCTGGAGCCTTCTTCCTCAACCTCTCCTTCCCCCTTGCTGGATCAAGAAGGAGGAGACGTCGTCCGCTCCATACGTGTGTTGAACGCGGAGGTGCTGTCCGTTCAGCACTTGGTCATCGGTGATTTGGATCACGGCGAGTACGACTCCACCATCCCCGTTCCCTTAAACGCTTCCGCACGCGATCTACAAGTGGTATGTAGATGCAATCTCTCTCCCATGACTCGTTGCTTAGATGAACTCATAGATGGATCTTGGTGAAACCGTAGGAAAAAATTTAATTTTCTGCAACGTTCCCCATCAGTGGCATCATGAGCTAGGTCTATGCGTAGTTCTCTATTGCATGAGTAGAACACAATTTTGTTGTGGGCGAGATCTTGTCAACTTGCTTGCCGCTACTAGTCTTTTCTTGCTTCAGCGGTATTGTGGGATGAAGCGGCCCGGACCGACCTTACACGTGCGCTTACGTGAGACAGTTCCACCGATCGACATGCACTAGTTGCATAAGGTGGCTAGCGGGTGTCTGCTCTCTCCTACTTTAGTTGGAGCGGATTAGATGAAAAGGGTCCTTATGAAGGGTAAATAGAATTTGACAAAATCACGTTGTGGTTATTCGTAGGTAAGAAAACATTCTTGCTAGAACCCAATTGCAGCCACGTAAAAGATGCAACAACAATTAGAGGACGTCTAACTTGTTTTTGCAGCAATTGTCATGTGATGTGATATGGCCAGAAGTTTTGATGAATGATGAATGATATATTGTGATGTATGAGATCATGTTCTTGTAATAGCAATCACGACTTGCATGTCGATGAGTATGACAACCGGCAAGAGCCATAGGAGTTGTCTTATTTTTGTATGACCTGCGTGTCATTGAAGAACGCCATGTAAATTACTTTACTTTATTGCTAAACGCTTAGCCATAGAAGTAGAAGAAGTCGCTATGCGATAACTTCATGAAGACACGATGATGGAGATCATGGTGTCATGCCGGTGACGAAGATGATCATGGAGCCCCGAAGATGGAGATCGAAGGAGCTATATGATATTGGCCATATCCTGTCACTACTTTATATAATTGCATGTGATGTTTATTATGTTTATGCATCTTGTTTACTTAGAACGGCGATAGTAAATAAGATGATCCCTTATAATAATTTCAAGAAAGTGTTCCCCTAACTGTGCACCGCTGCTAAAGTTCGTCGCTTCAAGCACCACGTGATGATCGGTGTGATAGATCCTTACGCTCACATATAACGGTGTAAGACAGTTTTACACATGCAAAACACTTAGGGTTAACTTGACGCGCCTAACATGTATAGACATGGCCTCGAACACAAGAGACCGAAGGTAGAACATGAGTCGATGGTAGATACGATCAACATGGAGATGTTCACCGACGATGACTAGTCCGTCTCACGTGATGATCGGACACGGCCTAGTCGACTCGGATCATGTAACACTTAGATGACTAGAGGGATGTCAAATCTGAGTGGGAGTTCATTAAATAATTTGATTAGATGAACTTAATTATCATGAACATTAGTCTAAATCTTTGCAAAATGTCTTGTAGATCAAATGGCCAACGCCATGTCACCATGAACTTCAACGCGCTCCTAGAGAAAACCAAGCTGAAAGATGATGGCAGCAACTATTCGGACTGGTCCGGAACCCGAGGATCATCCTCATAGCAGCCAAGAAACAATATGTCCTAGAAGCACCGCTAGGTGAAGCACCCATCCCGCAGAACCAAGACATTATGAATGCTTGGCAGTCTCGTCTTGATGATTACTCCTCGCTCAGTGTGGCATGCTTTACAACTTAGAACCGGGCTCCAAAAGCATTTTGAGCAACACGGAGCATATGAGATGTTCGAGGAGCTGAAAATGGTTTTCCAAGCTCATGCCCGGGTCGAGAGATATGAAGTCTCCGACAAGTTCTATAGTTGTAAGATGGAGGAAAATAGTTCTGTCAATGAGCACATACTCAAAATGTCTGGGTTGCACAACCGCCTGTCCCAGCTGGACATTAACCTCCCGGACGAGGCGGTCATTGACAGAATCCTTCAGTCGCTCCCACCGAGCTACAAGAGCTTTGTGATGAACTACAATATGCAGGGGATGGTGAAAGCTATTCCTCAAGTATTTTCAATGCTGAAGTCAGCAGAGGTTGAAATCAAGAAAGAACATTAAGTGTTGATGGTCAATAAAACTACTAAGTTCAAGAAGGGCAAGGGTAAGAAGAACTTCAAGAAGGACGGCAAGGATGTTGCCGCGCTCGGTAAACCAGTTGCCGGGAAGAAGTCAAAGAATGGACCCAAGCCTGAGACTGAGTGCTTTTATTGCGATGCTTATGTGAAAAAACTTCAACCTGATAAGCTTGAACCCAAATCGGAGAAGTGCGTCTTCATAGGATACCCAAAAGAAACTGTTGGGTACACCTTCTATCACAGATCCGAAGGCAAGACATTTGATGCTAAGAATGGATCCTTTCTAGATAAGGAGTTTTTCTCGAAAGAAGTGAGTGGGAGCAAAGTAGAACTTGATGAGGTAGTTGTACCTTCTCTCGAATTGGAAAATGGTTCATCACAGAAATCAGTTCCAGTGATGCCTACACCAATTAGTGAGGAAATTAATGATGATGATCATGAAACTTCAGATCAAGTTACTACCGAACCTCGTAGGTCAACCAGAGCATGTTACGCACCAGAGTGGTACGGTAATCATGTTGTGGAAGTCATGTTACTAGACCATGACGAACCTACGAACTATGAGGAAGCGATGATAAGCCCAGATTCCGAAAAATGGCTTGAGGCCATGAAATCTGAGATAGGATCCATGTATGAGAACAAAGTATGGACTTTGCTTGACTTGCCCGATGATCGGCAAGCCATAGAGAATAAATGGATCTTCAAGAAGAAGAGGGACTCTGACGGTAATGTTACTGTCTACAAAGCTCGACTTGTTGCAAAAGGTTTTCGACAAGTTCAAGGTGTTGACCACAATGAGATTTTCTCACTCGTATCGATGCTTAAGTCTGTCCGAATCATGTTAGCAATTGCCGCATTTATGAAATCTGGCAAATGGATGTCAAAACTGCATTCCTTAATGATTTTATTAAAGAAGAGTTGTATATGATGCAACCAGAAGGTTTTCTCGATCCTAAAGGTGCTAACAAAGTGTGCAAGCTCCCGTGATCCATCTATGGACTGGTGCAAGCATCTCAGAGTTGGAATATACGCTTTGATGGGTTGATCAAAGCATATAGTTTTATACAGACTTGCGGTGAAGCCTGTATTTACAAGAAAGTGAGTGGGAGCACTACAACCTTTCTGATAAGTATATGTGAAAGATCATGGATGTCGCCTAGAGGGGGGTGAATAGGCGCTTTAAAATAATTACGGTTTAGGCTTGAACAAATGTGGAATAAACCTAGCGGTTAATTTGACAAGCACAAAACCTACAACAACTAGGCTCACCTATGTGCACCAACAACTTATGCTAAGCAAGATAAACAACTAAGTGATAGCAAGATATATGACAAGAAACAATATGGCTATCACAAAGTAAAGTGCATAAGTAAAGGGCTCGGGTAAGAGATAACCGAGGCACGCAGAGACGACGATGTATCCCGAAGTTCACACCCTTGCGGATGCTAATCTCCGTTTGGAGCGGTGCGGAGGCACAATGCTCCCCAAGAAGCCACTAGGGCCACCATAATCTCCTCACGCCCTTGGACAATGCAAGATGCCGTGATTCAACTAAGGGACCCTTGAGGGCGGTCACCGAACCCGTACACTTTGGCAACCTTTGGGGGCGGTCACCGGTACCCGTCAAATTGCTCGGGGCGATCTCCACAACCTAATTGGAGACCCTGACGCTTGCCCAGAGCTTTACACCACAATGATTGAGCTCCAAACACCACCAACCGTCTAGGGCGCCCAAGCACCCAAGAGGAACAAGCTCAAGGGTACCAAGCACCCAAGAGTAATAAGCTTCTCAACTTGTAACTTCCACGTATCACGTGGAGAACTCAAATCGATGAACCAAATGCAATGGCAAGGGCACATGGAGTGCCCAAGTCCTTCTCTCTCAAATCCCACCGAAGCAACTAATGCTAGGGAGGAAAATGAGAGGAAGAACAAGAAGGAGAACACCAAGAACTCCAAGATCTAGATCCAAGGGGTTCCCCTCACAAAGAGGAGAAAGTGATTGGTGGAAATGTGGATCTAGATCTCCTCTCTCTTTTCCCTCAAAAACTAGCAAGAATCCATGGAGGGATTGAGAGTTAGCAAGCTCGAAGAAGGTCAACAATGGGGGAAGAACACGAGCTCAAGAGATGAAGTTGAATGAGCAAGAAGACCCCCTTTTATAGGAGCTCCCGAATCCAACTGTTATGTGCTCAGTCCGCGCATGGTACTACCGCTCAGGGGAGCGGTACTACCGCCCAGGCGGTAGAACATGGAGAGCGGAGCAAGACAGAGGGCGAGGCAGAGACGTATGAGCGGCACTACTGCTGGAGCCAGCGGCACTAGGGGCAGTGGTAGCCGTGGTACTACCGCACACGAGCGGTACTGCCGCTCCTACTGCCGCTGAACCCTACACGAGAAAACCATGTCTCGAGTCGAGGCGGTACCAGCGCGGAACCGGAGCCGTACTACCTCTTATGGCCATGGGCGGTACTACCACTGTGGGACAGCGGTACTACCACTTGTGGCGATACACGGTACTGCCGCTCCGACCAGCGGTACTACCGCTGGCGCCATCCTTATGCCACTTCCACGAAAACAAGTACTCCAAGGAAAACCAGAACTGCCAAAACTTCTACAAATGAGCTCCGAATTGAGCAAACTCAAGCTTGTTGGACACAAGACGACGAGTAGCATCAAAACAGCGAAGAACCGAGAAGATGTAGGGGAGGTATGCCTAACAAATATAGGAGTGAAACCTCCAACAGAGAAGAACCGACATAACCTCCAACATCGAAAACATCATAGAAGATGCATGAGTGAACTCCATTTTTGATGAACTCGAGCTTGTCATCAAGATGAACATAAGCTCCAAATCTCACAAGGAGAATAACCAAGAAAAAACTAATAAAGATGATGCAAGGATGCAATGGTTTGAGCTCTCTACGAACGATACGATCAAGCTACTCATCGAGAGCCCCCCTTGATAGTACGGCAATCGATCCTATAACCCGGTCTCCCACAACTACCACGAGACCGGTAAAATAGAAAACCTATCAAGGGCAAACCTTTGCCTTGCACATAGTCCACTTGAGCTGGATGATGATGATCTTGACTCCCTCAAGCCGGACCACGTTTCTTGATTGCGTTGGCTTGGTGAAGACTAGTAGATTGCTCCCCCATACTCCACTATGGGTGAGCCACTCTTTGGCACATATTCACAAGTCCATTGCCACCACAATGGACGACAATCTTCAAGCATATGATCTCTTTGTGATGATCCTACTTGAACTTGCACACCACAACCTAACCCCACAAAGAACTCTCACGAAGACCATGGGTTAGTACACAAAGTGCAATGGACAATGCTTACCATACCATGGGATCACTTTATCCTCTCGGTACATCTTCTACGCTTTGTGTGTTGATCAACTTGATTCACTCTTTGACTGGGTCTTGATCAACCTCTCACAAGACCAATCTTTTAGGTAATTCCTTGAATAGCATCTTGGTCGACACAAACTCTCCTTGAAACCAACACATGTACTCCAAGAAAAGCCTATGGACAAAACCTTCAAATATAACTCAAGGCAACCATTAGTCCATAGAGATTGTCATCAATTACCAAAACCAAACATGGGGCACCGCATGTTCTTTCAATATGTGAATGACATATTGTTGATCGGAAATGATGTAGAATTTTCTAGAAAGCATAAAGGAGTTTTTGAAAGGAGTTTTTCAAATAAAGACCTCGGTAAAGTTACTTACATTTTGGGCATCAAGATATATAAAGATAGATCAAGACGCTTGATAAGACTTTCGACAAGTACATACCTTGATAAGATCTTGAAAGAGTTCAAAATGGATCAGTCAAAGGAGTTCTTGCCTGAGTTGTAAGGTATGAAGTTGAGTAAGACTCAAAACCCAACCACGACAGAAGATAGAGAGAGAATGAAAGTCATTCCCTATGCCTCAGCCATAGGTTCTATAAAGTATCCATGTTGTGTAACAAACCTATTGTGTACCTTGCCATGAGTTTGGCAAGGGGGTACGATAGTGATCCAGGAGTGGATCACTAGACAACGGTCAAAATTATCCCTAGTTACCTAAGAAGACTACGAAAATATTTCTTGGTTATGGAGGTGATAAAGAGTTCGTCGTAAAGAGTTATGTCGATGCAAGCTTTTACACCGATCCAGATGACTCTGAGTCTCAATCTGGATACATATTGAAAGTGGGAGCAATTAGCTAGAGTAGCTCCATGCAGAGCATTGTAGACATAGAAATATTTGCAAAATACATACGGCTCTGAATGTGGCAGACCCGTTGACTAAACTTCTCTGACAAGCAAAACATGATCACACCTTAGTACTCTTTGGGTGTTAATCACATTGCGATGTGAACTAGATTATTAAATCTAGTAAACCTTTTGGGTGTTAGTCACATGACGATGTGAACTATTGGTGTTAAATCACATGACAATGTGAACTAGATTATTGACTCTAGTGCAAGTGGGAGACTGAAGGAAATATGCCCTAGAGGCAATAATAAAGTTGTTATATATATTTCCTTATATCATGATAAATATATATTATTCATGCTAGAATTGTATTAACCGGAAACTTGATACATGTGTGGATACATAGACAAAACACAGTGTCCCTAGTAAGCCTGTACTAGACTAGCTTGTTAATCAAAGATGGTTAAGTTTCTGTAATGCCCTCGATGCGGCTATATCTCCCACGTGTCGAAGCACGACTTAGAGGCATAACCGCATTGAAAGCAATGTCGCAAGTGAGGTAATCTTCACACAACCCATGTAATACATAAGGGAAATAGATACATAGTTGGCTTACAGTCGCCACTTCACACAATACATAAATAAACATCCATCATCCAAATTACACTCAAGGTCCGACTCACGGAACCAAAATAAAAGAAGACTACCCCAAATGCTACATGATCCCCGATCGTCCCAACTGGCTCCACTACGATCATCGTGAAAAGACACATAGTAACGACCACGTTCCTCGTCGAACTCCCACTTGAGCTCGGTTCGCCACCGCACTAGCATCGCCGGCACCTACAACTGTTTTGGTAGAATCTGTGAGTCATGGGGACTCAGCAATCTCACACCATGCGAGATCAAGACTATTTAAGCTTATAGGAAGGACGGAGTTGTGAGGTGGAGCTGCAGCAGCGACTAGCATATATGGTGGCTACATTCGCAAAAGAGAGCGAGAAGAGAAGCAAGGCACGGTCGTGAAGCTAGTAGCGATCAAGAAGTGATCCTGAACTACTTACGCCAAACATTACTCCAACACTCGTTCACTTCCGGACTCACGAGAAGAGACCATCACGGTTACACACGCCGTTGGTGTATTTTAATTAAGGTCAACTTCGGATTTTCTACAACCGACATTAACAAATTCCCATGTGCCTCATAACCGCGGGCACGGCTTTCAAAGATAATACCTGCAGGTGTCCCAACTTAGCCCATTATAAGCTCTCACGGTCAACGAAGGATATTCCTTCTACCGAAGACCCGATCGATCTCGAATCCGGACTACAAGACATTTCGACAAAGAATAAAACAAGACCAGCAAAGCCGCCCGATTGTGCCGACAAATCCCGATAGGAGCTGCACATATCTCGCTCGTGGCACATCCGGATAAGTCAAGCTACGAGTAAAACCAAGCCTAGAGTTTCCCGTGGTGGCCCCGCAGAAGTTGCTCGGTTCGGGCCAGCACTCAAGGAGCACCGTCCGGGGTTAAATAAAGATGACCCTCGGGCTCTCGAAACCCGGGGAAAAGGCTTAGGTGGCAAATGGTAAAACCAATGTTGGGCCTTGCTGGAGGAGTCTTATTCAAAGCGAACTGTCAAGGGGTCCCATAAATCACCCAACCGTAAGGAACGCTAAATCAAGGAACATAACACCGGTATGACGGAAACTAGGGGACAAGAGTGGAACAAAACACCGTGCATAAGCCGAGCCTTCCACCCTTTACCAAGTATATAGATGCATTAATTATAGCAGATATATTGTGATATCCCCAACAAGTAAACATGTTCCAACAAGGAACAACATCTCCATGTTCCAACAAGGAACAAACTTCATCTTCACCGCAACTAGCAACGCTATAAGAGGGCCGAGCAAAGCGGTAACATAGCCAATCAACGGTTTGCTAGGAAAGGATGGTTAGGGGCTTGACATGGCAATATGGGTGGCATGATATAGCAAGTGATAGGCATAGGCATAGCAAAAGAGCAAGCATCTAGCAAGCAAAGATAGAAGTGATTTCGAGGGTATGGTCATCTTGCCTGCAAAGTTCTCGAGTTGTCGAAAGCTTGATCCTCGTAGCGTTCTCAACAGGTTCCTCGCTCACGCACTCGCCTCCGGCTCTACCCAAAGCAAGAACACAAACAATGGAACCACAATAAATCACGGTGCAATGCACAAGCAACATGATGCAATATATGGCATGATATGCGAGATGTGATATGCAATGCGATGCGTGTTCGGAAGGAAAATGATGAACAAGGCATCAACTTGGCAAACCAAGTATGCCGCTGAAAGGTAAGATGATTTCGTTGAAATCGATATAAAGATCACCGAATCGGATGCACGGTTTGCAAATGACAAGCAAAACAAGAATGGCACAAATCATTAACAAAGATGATGCCACATAGCAAGCAACAAGAAATTATGCTACTGCACCCAAACGTACCAGAAAAGCATATGGCAGTGATCTACTCAAGATGCTTGACAAAAGATGAACACTGAGCTATGGCTAAATCACAACATAACAGGTCCAAACAAGCATGGCAAAAGTGCAAAATATATCAGCTTCACAGACTTAGTGAAAAACTGAACATGGCAGAATCAGCATCAGGAAGCAATGTTCAGAGCAAGCAAACAACATGCTACAGGAACTTATAATAGCAAAACAAGGCCTGGTATGAATCTACTCAAAACATAGAACAAAAGTCCCTTACTGACCATGAGCCAAAAAGGATCAGAAAATGCAATAGCACCCATGTCAATATAGCAAGTTTCACATGATTCAAAGAAACAGGCATGACATTGACAGAATTATGTAGGCATCTTCGCGAGCTCGATGCACTCACTACAGAGAATTTCAAGATAAACTAATCATACATACATCAATAAGACATGGCATAGAAGCTATACATGGAAAGAACAACATCATAGCATACACGGATCAACTACAACAACCTTGGCAAAATTGAATAACATGTAAACAATCTGCCAGGAAACATTTTATAGCAAAAGTAGAGCTCGATTGACTCAAGCTATGGCACTCCATAATTGCAAACAAGGGCACGGATGGATAGAGCATAACCATATGTTCAAAACATCCTTACTGAAGTATCTCAAAATATGCATGGAACTCTCTGTAGAATCAAGTTAACATGGCATAAAAAATATCAGCAAAACAGGGGCTGAAATCAGCAACATCAGGAAGCCTAGTTTGCATGCGTGTGCTAGTCACCACAGAGATCACAAAAATACATGGCATACACCCCTGTAAAGATGGCATGACATATTACAAAACACATGTAGGACTCAAGTTCATAGGATGCACACATCAATCATGGCAAAAATGACAAAAGTGCATGTTCTGATAAGAATCTGAAACTAACATCACATAGCCTTCTTCCAACAGCATTTCGGGCATCAATATGAGCTCAAATGAAAATGATGCATTGAAAAGAAATGATCTACTCTTTGAGACGAACAATTTGACATATTACACGCACGAAACGGAGCTACGGGTGCAAAGTTATGGCATGGTGAAAATGCAACAAAATGTCGATGTAAAATGACTTAGAGGATATCGGGGAGAAGAAGTCAACCTCGCTATGGATCTAGATCCGCTGCGCTGCTCGAGGCGAGGCTGCTCACGGAGATGGAGGAAGGGCGACCGAGGCGAGGCTCGCCGGAGGAGGGCCGGGCCGGCCGGATCTCGCCGGAGGACGGCGGCGCGCGGGCGGCCGGGCTAGGCGGCGGAGGCAGCCGACGGGCGGCGGCCAGCGCGGCGGGCGGCGGCGGCCGGCCGGTGTCGCGGCGGCGGCGCGGAGCGGAGGGCGGGCGCGCGATGGGCATGAGGGCAGCCTGGCTCGCTGGCTCGGCGGGCGGCAGCGCGGATGTGGCCGGTGCCACGTGGCGGCTCCCGTTGGTCGGGCGGGCGGGCGGACATGTCCGCCCGAATCGACACGTCCGCGGCGGGAGAGGAGCGGGCTAGGGTTAGGGTGGAGTGATCCGGATTTGGAAATGGGGGTGTTTTATAGGTAGAAGGAGCTAGGAAGCTCCAAATGAGGTGCGGTTTTCGCCCACACGATCGTGATCCGACGACGGAGAGCATGGAAGTGACTTAGATGGGTTATTGGGCTGTTTTGAAGGGGTGTTGGGCTGCAACTTAAAAGAGGCCTTTGCGAGAGTGCGGTTAACCGTTGGAGTACCAAACGAGCTCCAAATGACCCGAAACTTGACAGGTGGTCTACCAGTGCTATACCAAGGCCACTTGGAAAACCTCGGTCCATTCCGAGAAAGTTTAGTACCTGCTCACGAAAAAATGTAAAAGGGGACGCCGGGGGACATAGGAGTGCCGGATTGCAAAACGGACAACGAGGAAAATGCTCGGAATCATGAGACGAACACGTATGCGAATGCGATGCACATGATGGCATGATATGAAATGCATGACATGAACAAAATGCAAAACAAAAAAACAAAACCCAACCACAGAGGGAATATCATATCACGATGCCGAAAATGGCAAGAGTTGGAGTTACAAATATGGAAAGTTACATCCGGGGTGTTACAACACTCCACCACTACAAGAGGATCTCGTCCCGAGATCTAGGACTGAAAGAACTCCGGATATTCGGAACGGAGGTGATCCTCGCGCCCTGTGTGGCTTCTCGGTCGGAATGGTGTGACCACTTCACTTTCAGGAATTTGATTGACTTGTTGCGAGTCTTGCGCCGGTTTCTTCAAGGATAGCAACGGGTGCTCATGATAAGAGAGATCTTCTTGGAGGTCAATTTCTTCGGTTGATAGTGCGCCAGCGTCTTGAAGCACTTGCGAAGTTGTGACACATGAAACACATCGTGCGTTCGCGGGTTGGACGGAAGCTCGTTGATAGGCGAGATCGCCTCTTTGCCAATGATCTTGAAAGGACCCACGATCTAGGGGCAAGCTTCCTTTGATACCGGGTTGACGAGTGCCTTTCATTGAGAGACGCGAGGTAGACATGGTCTCCGATTTCAAAAGCCACGCCACGGTGCTTGTCATCATAATAGTTTTCCGCGCGATTATGCTGCTTTGAGATTCTCACGAATGACTTTGCACATTTCTTCGCTTCGTGATCAAGTCATTGCCAAGAAGTTGGCGCTCACCTGTCTCGCACCAATTGAGAGGAGTACGGCACTTTCGCCATAGAGAATTTCGAACGGGCCTTGCCCGAACTTGCTTGGAAGCTGTTGTTGTAGGAGAACTCGCATATGGAATACAATCTTCCCACTTCATGCCAAGGAAATGACACAAGCCCCGAGCATATCTTCAAGGATTTGATTGACTCGCCGACTTGGCCACTTGTTTGAGGATGGAAAGCTGTCTGAAACGAATGTTGGTGCCCATGGCCTTCTCAAAAGAATCCCAAAACTTGGAGGTAAAGATGCTGCCACGGTCCAAGAGATCAATTGTGGAATGCCGCAAGGAGACAATCCTCGATGTGTATAGCTCGCCAACCGAGCTGCTGTGATAGCTTCTTTGATAGGAAGAAAATGAGCCACTTTAGTAAGCTTGTCAATGACAACGAAGATAGCATCATTTCCACGCTTGGACTTAGGAAATCCAGTCACGAGTCCATTTCAATATGATCAAACTTCCATTCCGAATAGCAAGAGGTTGGAGGAGACCCGCTGGTCGTTGGTGTTCTCGCTTTCACTCTTCTCGCAGACATCACACTCATTCACGAATTGAGCAATTTCTCTCTCATTCGAGTCCACCAATGTGACTGCTTGAGGTCATGGTACATCTTCGCATTTCCGGATGAATGGATAGAAGCGAATTGTGTGCCTCGCTCATAATGACTTTACGAGATCACCCTTTGGAACCACAATCCGTCCTTGAAGAAAAGAGTATCTTTGTCATCAATGTGGAAGCACTTGTACTTGAATGCCCTTGTCGATACCACGCTTCACCTTTTTCACCATGGTATCCGGAGTTGAGCCTCACGAATCTGATCTTCCAAAGTAGGAGAGACTATGAGGTTGGCAAGAAAGCCTTGGGGAACAACTTGAAGATTCATCTTATGGAAAGCTTCACAGAGATCCGGTTGAAGGGCTTGAGGATTAAGCTGTTGCGAGAAGCCTTCCCGCTCAAAGCATCTGCAATGACATTGGCCTTGCTCGAGTATATTCAATACTTGGGTTGTACTCTTGAATCATTTCACCCATCGAGTTTGCCTCGAGGTTGAGGTTGGGTTGAGTGAAAATATACTTGAGGCTCTTGTGATCGGTGAATATGTCCACTTTCCTTCCCAACAAGAGATGTCTCCATGTTATTAATGCATGGACAACCGCCGCCAACTCAAGATCGTGAGTGGGGTAGTTCTTTTCGTTGGGCTTCACCGACGAGAGGTATAGGCCACAACTCTCTCTCTTGCATTAACACAGACCGAGACCTTGAAGAGAAGCATCACGTAAAACTTCAATGGCTTGGATTCATCAGAGGAGTTAAGACAGAGCTGTGACGAGTTTCTCTTTGAGAGTATTGAAAGCAATATCACACTCGTGAGACCGTATATACTTCACATGCTTCGAGGAGGTTGGAAAAGGCTTTGCAATCTTAGAGAAGTTCTCAACGAATCTTCGCAATAGCTTGCAAGACCAAGAAAATCTAAGCTGCTTGACATTCGAGGAGGTTCCCAATTCACAACCGCAGACACCTTCTCGGATTAACAGCGATGCCCTTGGCGGAGATGATTTGACCAAGATAAAGCACTTCATCAAGCCAAAATTCACATTTGGAAAACTTCAGATAGAATTGATGCTCTCGAGCTTGTCTAGCACCAATCGCAAATGTTTGGCATGATCCTTCTTATTCTTGGAGAAGACCAAAATATCATCCAGATAGACCAAGACGAATTCATTCGTGTAGGGGTTGAAGATGAAGTTCATCATCCGAGAGAATGTTGGAGGAGCATTGACAAGGCCGAAAGACATGACATTATATTCATAAGAACCAAAGCTTGTTCTGAATGCTGTCTTGGGAATATCTTGTTCACGAATGCGAATTTGATGATAACCCATACGAAGGTCAAGCTTGGAGAACACTTTAGCACCTTTGAGTTGCTCGAAAAGCTCATTGATGTTGGGAAGTGGATACTTGTTCTTGATAGTCTTCTTGTTCAATGGACGGTAACCGACGCAAAGTCGGTCCGTGCCATCCTTCTTCTGGACAAAAAGAACACCACAACCCCAAGGAGATGAACTCGGTCTGATCAAACCCAGACGCTCTTGTTCATCGAGCTGCTTCTTCAATTCCTTCAGCTCATTAGGTCCAAGCTTGTATGGACGCTTGCAAACGGGTTCAGTGCCAAGCTCAAGATCGATAACGAATTCAACTGGCCGATGAGGAGGCATACCCGGAAGCTCTTCTGGAAAGACATCTTGATACTCACAAACGACTGGAATCTGAGAGATAGCATCCAATTCGCCCTTCTCATTGAGAGAAAACAACCGAATGATTTCATCACGAGTGGCATAGATGATCACATCATTAGAAGAGTGTTTCAATTGAATTTCCCTGGTAGCACAATCAAGCTGAGCTTTGTGCTGAGAAAGCCAGTCCATCCCAAGAATAAGATCAATATCCGAGTCACCAAGGACAATTCGTTTAGCCAGAAATCTATAGTCGCCCATCTTGATTGTGGTATCCGGAACCACCAAACTGGAGCTCAACCGTTTACCCGGAGAAATGACATCCATGGGTTTACCCAAATGTGAAGAAGTGAATTCATGCTTGGCAAAAACCGGTCTTGACATGAAACAATGCGATGCACCAAAGATCAAATAAGACTTTTGCAGAATATCATTAATCGAGAGATTACCCATTATCACATCAAGAGATTCCTCCGCTTGAGCTGCATTCATCATATTCACCTTGGCATGCTTTGGATTATGCTTGACCACCGCATTGCTTGAAGATTTCACAGAGGAGGAGGCGGAAGGCGCTTTTGGTTGAAGCATTTGTTCACATAGTGACCTTTCTGCGACATTTGTTGCAAGTCACCTCGAGAGCGGACGGTGATAAGGAGCATTTGACCTTGGAGCTTGAGAATTAGACTTGTTCGATAGCCTGGTTGGGTGGGTGGGAAGATCCACGACCACCTGAGTTCTTCTCGCCGATAAGGCCGACGGAACGGAGGAGGAGGAAGGTAGAACTTCTGCTGCTTAGCTGCCACTTGAGAGGAGAAGAAGACTGAACTGCATCCCCGATTCTCTTCTTAGAAGCCTCACATTTGAGCTGGGCAGCTTCTTGCTTCAAAGCCATGTTGTAGAATTCATCATACTTTTCTCGCTCAAAAGCACGAGAGCTAATTGCAGATCTTCTCTGAGACCACCTCTCGAATTGATAGATCATACTCTTTTCATCGTGGACGCCTTGCTTAGCGGTTTAGCGAGTTCGAACTGGATATTGTATTGATACACGACATGTTGCCTTGCTTGAGATTGCGGAACTCCTCACGCTTGCTCTCAACAACACTTTTCGAATGTGGTGAGCTTTGAAGTCTCAATGGAACTCATCCTGTAATGACACGACCTCCTCTCGAATCTTTGTATTGTCGGAACCACTCAGCAGCTTGGTCCTTGAGTTGAAACGAAGCAAACTTGACAACGTCCTCGTGTCCGACATTGCTACATTCAAAATGTTTGCAGATGTCCACAAGCCAATCGTCGGCGTCCTGTGGCCTCGGCTACGTAAACCGAAAGACTTCGCTGATTAGCGAGGAACTGATTGAGGGTAGCAAAGTGCGGCTGGTTGTTGCCTTGGCCTTGATTTCCTTGATTGCCTTGCCCTTGGGTACGCTCTTGCAAGAGTTGCAAAATCATCTCGAGCATTGGCATTGGTGGCTGCCATGATAGCTGCCATGCCTCCGGAGGCGGAGGTGGAGGTGGAGGGTTCGATCGACTCCCATCATTGCGCTCCGGATTCAGACGCTGGCGGAGCCATCCTCAAGAGGGTGACATACGTTAGCACTTGATAGATGATAGACAAGTTGAATCAACGGATAGAAATTGCAACATATAGTCTTCACAATAAACATTCAACAAGGATGAACGAATGAATTCCAAAAGCTAACATCACACGCCCATTAAGGTGAGAAGCCACTTGATTAAGGGTTGATGAAAAAATAACAAGGTACGATCGAACAAATAAGTGGTAAGGATTACCCAATCACAAACCAAATATCTCAAGGGAAGAAATGCTAAGAGCTACTTGAATCCCACCTATAAACTCCCAAACTTTCTGGTTATGCAATCTGGTGTTGGGGATACAAGGGACACAAAATATATCACCCAAACTAACAATACCTAGATCCAATTGTATCCATCCACAACACATAACCAAGAAACCTTCGGAAATCGTGTACCTCGACCTTTGAAAAGCATCCGTTATACGAGTCATGGCAATACTCCCGAGCTCGCCCCAGTACTGGGTTATCGGGTTATCTCACCAACAACTGTACAAAAGAGATTTCGATGTCGGCAAAGCTCGGTATTCCAGAATCTGCAACGATAAAATTGTGACGACAACACCTCGGAGCTCAACTCCCGGACACCGCCACAACCCCTAAATGTTAGGAGGCACCAAGAACAATGTTCTCGCCACAAAACCATCGAACGATTCCAAGATACCCGCGTGATCCTAAAATTTTTTAGTGAAATTTGAGGAGAGGAGAGTCAAAACTTCTACGTCAGA
The DNA here is from genome assembly GCA_021605205.1 of Aegilops longissima. Lineage (NCBI taxonomy): Eukaryota > Viridiplantae > Streptophyta > Magnoliopsida > Poales > Poaceae > Aegilops > Aegilops longissima. The sequence goes on from CM038681.1 coordinate 238,758,918, forward strand.
GACCTCACCAGAGCGATTTAAGGACCGAGGAGTAAAAAGAATCCTACTCCGATATATATAATCCTAAGACTCAAAACATTTTGTTCTAGACTCAACAACGCCAAAGAAAACAATCAAGTGGGGCTCCTAAGTCGGGAAGGCTCGATTACCAACTTGTAACGCCCTCGATGCGGCTATATCTCCCACGTGTCGGGCACGACTTAGAGGCATAACCGCATTGAAAGCAATGTCGCAAGTGAGGTAATCTTCACACAACCCATGTAATACATAAGGAAATAGATACATAGTTGGCTTACAAATGCCACTTCACACAATACATAAATAAACATCCATCATCCAAATTACACTCAAGGTCCGACTACGGAACCAAAATAAAAGAAGACTACCCCAAATGCTACACGATCCCCGATCGTCCCAACTGGCTCCACTATCGATCATCGTGAAAAGACACATAGTAACGACCACGCCTCGTCGAACTCCCACTTGAGCTCGGTTGCGTCACCTGCACTGGCATCGCCGGCACCTGCAACTGTTTTGGTAGAATCTGTGAGTCACGGGGACTCAGCAATCTCACACCCGCGAGATCAAGACTATTTAAGCTTATAGGAAGGACGGAGTTGTGAGGTGGAGCTGCAGCAAGCGACTAGCATATATGGTGGCTACATTCGCAAAAGAGAGCGAGAAGAGAAGCAAGGCACGGTCGTGAAGCTAGTAGCGATCAAGAAGTGATCCTGAACTACTTACGTCAAACATTACTCCAACACCGTGTTCACTTCCCGGACTCCGCCGAGAAGAGACCATCATGGTTACACACGCGGTTGGTGTATTTTAATTAAGGTCAACTTCGGGCTTTCTACAACCGGACATTAACAAATTCCCATCTGCCTCACAACCGCGGGCACGGCTTTCAAAGATAATACCTGCAGGGTGTCCCAACTTAGCCCATTATAAGCTCTCACGGTCAACGAAGGATATTCCTTCTACCGAAGACCCGATCATCTCTCGAATCCCGGACTACAAGACATTTCGACAAAGAATAAAACAAGACCAGCAAAGCCGCCTGACAGCCGACAAATCCCGATAGGAGCTGCACATATCTCGCTCTCGTGGCACATCCGGATAAGTCAAGCTACGAGTAAAACCAAGCCTCGAAGTTTCCCGTGCAGGCCCCGGTTGCTTGCTCGGTTCGGGCCAGCACTCAAGGAGCACCGGTCCGGGGTTAAAATAAAGATGACCCTCGGCTCGCAAAAACCTGGGGAAAAGGCTTAGGTGGCAAATGGTAAAACCAATGTTGGGCCTTCTGCCGAGGAGTCTTATTCAAAGCGAACTGTCAAGGGGGTCCCATAAATCACCCAACCGTAAGGAACGCTAAATCAAGGAACATAACACCGTATGACGGAAACTAGGGGGCAAGAGGAACAAAACACCGTGCATAAGCCGAGCCTTCCACCCTTTACCAAGTATATAGATGCATTAATTATAGCAGATATATTGTGATATCCCCAACAAGTAAACATGTTCCAACACGGAACAACATCTCCATGTTCCAACAAGGAACAAACTTCATCTTCACCGCAACTAGCAACGCTTATAAGAGGGCTGAGCAAAGCGGTAACATAGCCAATCAACGGTTTGCTAGGAAAGGATGGTTAGGGGCTTGACATGGCAATATGGGTGGCATGATATAGAAAGTGATAGGCATCGTAGCATAGGCATAGCAAAAGAGCAAGCATCTAGCAAGCAAAGATAGAAGTGATTTCGAGGGTATGGTCATCTTGCCTGCAAAGTTCTCAGAGTTGTCGAAAGCTTGATCCTCGTAAGCGTTCTCAATAGGTTCCTCGTTCACGTACTCGTCTCCCGGCTCTACCCAAAGCAAGAACACAAACAATGGAACCACAATAAATCACGGTGCAATGCACAAGCAACATGATGCAATATATGGCATGATATGCGAGATGTGATATGCAATGCGTATGCGTGCTCCGGAAGGAAAATGATGAACCAGGTATCAACTTGGCAAACCAAGTATGCCTCTAGAAAGGTGAGATGATTTCGGTTGAAATCGATATAAAATCACCGGAATCGGATGCACGGTTTGCAAATGACAAGCAAAACAAGAATGACACAAATCTATCATTAACAAAGATGATGCCACATAGCAAGCAACAAGAAATTAAGCTACGCACCCAAACGTATCAAAAAGCATATGGCAGTGATCTACTCAAGATTCTTGACAAAAGATGAACACTGAGCTACGGCTAAATCACAACATAACAGGTCCAAACAAGCATGGCAAAAGTGCAAAATATATCAGCTTCACAGACAAAGTGAAAAACTGAACATGGCGTAATCAAGATCGTGAAGCAATGTTCAGAGCAAGCAAACAACATGCTACATGAACTTATAATAGCAAAACAAGGCATGGCATGAATCTACTCAAAACATAGAACAAAAGTCCCTTACTGACCATGAGCCAAAAAGGATCAGAAAATGCAATAGCACCCATGTCAATATAGCAAGTTTCGTTACAGAATCAGCAAACAGGGCATGACATTGACAGAATTATGTAGGCATCTTCGCAAGCTCGATGCACTCACTACAGAGCATTTCAAGATAAACTAAGCATACATACATCAAGAATACAAGGCATAGAAGCTATACATGGCAAGAACAACATCATAGCATACACGGATCAACTACAACAACTTTGGCAAAATTGAATAACATGTAAACAATCTGCCAGGAAACATTTTATAGCAAAAGTAGAGCTCGATTGACTCAAGCTATGGCACTCCATAATTGCAAACAAGGGCATGGATGGATAGAGCATACCATATGTTCAAAACATCCTTACTGAAGTATCTCAAAATATGCATGGAACTCTCTCAGAGCATCAAGTTAACATGGCATAAAAATATCAAGAAACAGGGCTGAAATCAAAGAACATCAGAAGCCTAGTTTGCATGCTTGTGCTAGTCACCACAGAGATCACAAAAATACATGGCATACACCCCTGTAAAGATGGCATGGCATATTACAAAACACATGTAGGACTCAAGTTCATAGGATGCACACATCAATCATGGCAAAAATGACAAAAGTGCATATTCTGATAAGAATCTAAAACTAACATCACATAGCCTTCTTCCAACAGCATTTCGGGCATCAAGATGAGCTCAAATGAAAATGATGCAATGAAATGAAATGATCTACTCTTCGAGACGAACAATTTGACATATTACACGCACGAAACGGAGCTACGAGTGCAAAGTTATGGCATGGTGAAAATGCAACAAAATGCTGACAGAAAAATGACTTGGAGGATATCGGGGGGGAGAAGAAGTCAACCCTCGTTGCGGATCTAGATCCGGCTGCTCGGCTCGAGGCGAGGCCGGCTCGCCGGAGATGGAGGAAGGGCGGCCGGAGGTGAGGCCTGCCGGAGGAGGGCCGGGGTCGGCCGGATCCTCGCCGGAGGACGGCGGCGGGCGGCAGGGAGGGGCTCGGGCGCCGCGGCGCGGCGGCCGGGCGACGGCCGGCCGGGCGAGGCGGCGGAGGCAGCCGGCGACGGGCGGCCGGGTCAAGGGGCGCAGACTGGTCATGGGGCCGGGCTGCATGGCTCAGCGGGCAGGGCGCAAGGTGGGCCGAGTGCCACGTGGCGGCTCCTGTTGGCAGGCGGCGGGCGGACGGTCCGCCTGAATCGGACACGTCCGGCGGCGGGAGAGGAGCGGGCTAGGGTTAGGGTGGAGTGATCCGGATTTGGAAATGGGGGTGTTTTTATAGGTAGAAGGAGCTAGGAAGCTCCAAATTAGGTGCGGTTTTCGCCCACATGATCGTGATCCGACGACGGAGAGCATGGAAGTGACTTAGATGGGTTATTGGGCTGTTTTGAAGGGGTATTGGGCTGCAACTTAAAAGAGGCCTTTATGAGAGTGCGGTTAACCGCTGAGTACCAAACGAGCTCCAAATGACCCAAACTTGACAGTGGTCTACGGTGCTATACCAAGGCCACTTGGCAAACCTCGGTCCATTCCGAGAAAGTTTAGTACCCGCTCACGAAAAACTGTAAAAGGGGACGTCGGGGGACATAGGAGTGCCGGATTGCAAAACGGACAACAGGGAAAATGCTCGGAATCATGAGACGAACATGTATGCGAATGCGATGCACATGATGGCATGATATGAAATGCATGACATGAACAAAATGCAAAACAAAAAAACAAAACCCGACCACGGAGGGAATATCATATCACGATGCCGAAAATGGCAAGAGTTGGAGTTACAAATATGGAAAGTTACATCCGGGGTGTTACAGTTTCCTAACCATAGACATGTGTTGTCATTTGATGAATAGGATCACATCATTAGGATAATGATGTGACGGACAAGACCCATCCGTTAGCTTAGCATATTGATCGTTAAGTTTTATTGCTATTGCTTTCTTCATGACTTATACATATTCCTTTGACTATGAGATTATGCAACTCCCGAATACCGGAGGAATACCTTGTGTGCTATAAAATGTCCCAACATAAATGGGTGATTATAAATATGCTCTACAGGTGTCTCCCAAGGTGTTTGTTGAGTTGGCATAGATCGAATTAGGATTTGTCACTCTATGTATCGGAGAGGTATCTTTGGGCCCTCTCGGTAATGCACATCACTATAAGCCTTGCAAGCAATTTGACTAATGAGTTAGTTACGGAATCATGCATTATGGAACGAGTAAGGAGACTTGCCGGTAATGAGATTGAACTAGGTATGATGATACAAACGATCGAATCTCGGGCAAGTAACATACTGATGACAAAGGGAATACCGTATGTTGTTATGCGGTTTGACCTATAAAGATCTTAGTAGAATATGTAGGAACCAATATGAGCATCCAGGTTCCGCTATTGGTTATTGACCGGAGATATGTCTTGGTCATGTCTACATAGTTCTCGAACCCGTAGGGTCCGCGCGCTTATCGTTCGATGACTATTTGTATTATGAGTTATGTGTTTTGGTGACCGAAGTTTGTTTGGAGTCCCGGATGAGATCACGGACATGACGAGGAGTCTTGAAATGGTCGAGAGGTAAAGATTGATATATTTTAAGGTTATATAAGGACACCGGAATGGTTCTGATAAGGTCCGGGGATTTTTCGGAGTACTGGGAGGCTACCGGAACCCCCCCCCCCCCCGGGAAAGTTAATGGGCCTATTGGGCCACAGTGGAGAGAGGGAGGCTGCCACAGGAGGTGCCCCCCCCCTTTTCCCTTTCCCCTCTCAGTTGGAAGGAAGGAGGGGGCGAATCCTACTTGGACGGGGAGTCCAAGTAGGACTCCCCCTTGGTGCACCCCCCTTGGGCGGCCACCTCCTCCTCCCCTCCTTTATATACGTGGGCAGGGGGCACCCCAAAGGCACAACAGTTGTTTCTTAGCCGTGTGTGGTGCCCCCCTCCACAATTTACTCCTCCGGTCATAGCGTCCTAGTGCTTAGGCGAAGCCCTGTGCGGATCACATCACCATCACCATCACCACGCCGTCGTGATGACGGAACTCTCCCTCGACCCTCTACTGGATCAAGAGTTCAAGGGACATCACTGAGCTGAATGTGTGCTAAACACGGAGGTGCCATACGTTCGGTACTTGGATCAGTTGGATCGTGAAGACGTTCGACTACATCAACCACGTTAATCTAACACATTAGACCGGTTGGATCATGAAGACGTTCCCCAACGAGCATGGCATACATAATAGAGCCTATGGCTAAGGCATAGGGGATGACACTCATCTTTTCTCTTTCTTCTGCCAAGGTCGGGAGTTGAGCTGCGCTCAATCTCACACCTTGCAATACAGGCAAGAACCCCTTCTTGGACTGAGCCATATTGAACTTTTTCAATATCTTGTCAAGGTATGTGCTTTGTGAAAGACCAATGAGGCGTCTTGATCTATCTCTATAGATCTTGATGCCTAATATGTAAGAAGCTTCTCCAAGGTCCTTCATTGAAAAACACTTATTCAAGTAGGCCTTTATGCTTTCCAAAAGTTCTATATCATTTCCCATTAACAATATGTCACCCACATATATATGTAGCGACCTGACCCAAAATCGGTCAAATCTCCGTGGTCTGCATTCATCCCAAGATCATGCCGGTACTCACAAGACATCGATAAAGTAATCAAAGTTCAATCACACCTGAATATCATTAAACGATTCTCATATAGAGTCTTTATTACAAGGGAATAAATTCGCTCAAGGCCAACTCATGAGAAATAAACTAAAAGTGCTGCATGAAGCGTCGAAGATAAGCGAGTCCATCCGACTCAAAGGGCAATCGCCAAGCGCGAGTGTAGCCTCACTCTGATCGAATATATCTCGCAACATAATACGTTGTAGCCATGTAGGTCAGCTTTTGGAATAAGTCGGCAAGTCATGAAGAATAACAATAATAAAGTTACTAACTCTATATGCATTTTGGTGTGGAGCTCTAAGTTTCATCATTTTATGAAAGCCAATTTTATCCTACTACAAAGGACTTATTTGCAAATTAATACAAATTGTTGGTAGTTATTGAGATGGTTCCGCCAACCAAAATCTCGCTCCCAAATTATTAAGTCATAAACCCTCAAATTAATTCATTTGTTTTAGTGTTGAGATATCCGAATACTTCCAAGGTCCAGAGGCTCAAATGTCCGTGAATCGGGACACGGCTAATCGATTAGGTTATAACCTCTCAGAGAGGTTTATGACTTTCCCATAAGAATCATTCCCTCCTTTAAAGTCTTCGCACTTCATGGTGTTTGAAGACGGACGAATGAAACAGGGTCTTCCAAAGAGTTCTTCCGCCACCGCCGTACCCATCCAATCCTACCGCTCGTCTACTTCTCGTAGTACCGCCCAGCCAGCGTCACTACTAGGGTCAACCCAGCCAGAGCCCATAATGGCTTGCGGCTGCACAGTAAGCTTCCGGTCATGGGGCATCCATCCTTCTCTTTGTGGCTGGGTGAAGCTTTCCGCAGGATGTCATGGCGCTTCTCCATGCATCCCGCCACCACTGGGTGCTCCAGGTGCCCGTCAACCGCCCTCCACCCAAAGAGTGATTTTCCAAGTCCATCTTGATCATTGTAGTCCATGGGTTGTCATCATCATTGACTCTCACATCTTGCTTATGAATTTCACTCATCCCAAATCCCGCTCACGAGCATAGCAAAGTAACTACTACGTCCCGGGTCATGGTAACAAGGGGTTGGTTCATCCTACCACATGATACTACTCAAGTTTAATGACTTCAAGATTTCACTACTGCATGCATGGAGGGGTGGTGACAACTACTAATGCACAAAACATAGGTATAGAAATAACATGATCAAAACTTGCCTTGCTGATGATCCTCGAAGCTAAAGAGTCGAGTAGCAAGCTTCAGACTCGAAACTCTACCGAGACAAACAATAACACAATAAGTACAAAGCAAGAGGATCACACAAGATAACAATAGTAACATAGCACAACAAAACAATCAAAACCAAATCCAAAAGAAAAACTCAAAGAAACCAATTCAAAGTTTTTCCCTACTCCAAACAATAACAAAAATAGTTTTTATATAACAAAATTTCCTTAATATAACCTAATCATGGTTTTAGGTCAACTTAACAGAAAAGGATTCACTAAGCAACTAGGAGCAAAAAGAATTAATTAAAAAGCTATTATAAAACTCATTTTAGGCCTAATCCAATTTCCATTAAGAAAATAATTTAAAACTTTTATTAATTATAAATAAAAGTTCATCTAATGGAGTGACAGAAACTAACCTAGAATAACTAATCACAAGTTAAAATAAATTAATTTACTAATTAATTAATTAGGAAAACAGAACTAGTTAATTAATTAGGATTAATAGGATTCTGTCTAAAACTAATTATTTATTAATCCTAAAATATCAAAGTTAATTTCTAGGGTTTGGCAATGTCAAAATAAAGTGGTGACAAAAGGAATCATGCAAAATAATTTTTCTAACTAAAGTTATAGCAGATTTACTATTCTGACTAAAACAATATTAAAGCATTTTTAATTATTTTTAAAATAGCTAAATATATATTTTACAGAAACTAAATAAAATTTGAAATCCAACAAAAAAGAATCACTCAAAAATATTAAACAGAATAAAAGATATACATTTTGAAAACTGAAACTATTCGCTAAAACAGAAAATCAAAATAAAAGAAAAGGCCTAATGGGCCTATATCAGTGCCCTCGTATGTTAGATAGGCTAAACGGGCCCTAGGGTTAACTAAACACGAACCGCCTAAAAATAAAACCTAAACTAAAACTAAACCGATCGGACCGGCCGGTTTTATAAAATAAAACCTAACCCTTCGGGTTCTAATCTCGCCATCGATCTAAGATCGGACGGGGTGCTTCCGGTGACTTACCGGACTCGGCGACGGCGGGGGCGGGCGGCGAAGTGCGCCGAGGCGTCAAGGCGTCGGGAGCTCCGCGACTGTCGGGGATCGCACGAGCACGGGGAGGGTTCGGTGGTGTTGGGGAGGTCGGGTGGACCAGGCGCCACGGCGCAACAATGGCGGTGGGAGGGCTCGGGACTCCAGCGACGCCGAGCGTGAGGAAGAGGGGTGCGAGCTCTCGGGGGAATGGGGTGCGGAGGCTCGGCCTTTATAGCCTGGGTCGGGCTTGCCTCGGAAGGGCATCGGGTGGTCGGGGATCCGGATCCTTCGGGATCCGGTGGATCTCCCATGAGGCGTGGCGGGGCGGGGAAGGAGAGAGGCGGGTCCCACGAGTCAGCGGGAGAGAGAGAGAGGCGAGGGGGTCGGGTGGCCGAGGCCTAGCGCCTTCGGGCGAGCGGGCGAGGGGGTGCGGCGCTGGGCTGGCCTGGCTGGCGCTGGGCTGCCAGCTTAGGCCCTGGGCCCGCTGGTTGGCTTGGGCCAAAGCGCTGGGCTGAGGGGTGAGGCGGCGCTGGCTGGGCCTGGGTGGCTCGGTGGCCCCGAGGGGTTTTTCTTTTATTTTTTAATAAAACTAAAACAAAAATAAAACCAAATCTAGAAATAATTTATATAGGGTATATATATACCAAAATGATCAGGGAATATTCCTTTAATTTGAACATTTTCCAAAGTCAAAATCCAAACTTCATAAAAATCTATTTTTTTCAAATTCAAATAAAATTTCAGATTTGAATCCAAATCTTTGGCAATGTTTCCTCCGATATTTTTGGAGTGTCATGTTTGCTCCTCTCATACTTTTGATCAAGTATTTATCGTGCTTAGTTTTTGAATTGTTTCCCACATGCCAAAGTTTGAAATTCAAATTCAAACTCAAATTGCTCAAACTTCAAATGACAATCAAATTCAAACAGAATGCATAGGATGCTTATCTATAATTGTAAAACATTCCAAATAGGAAATTTGGGATGTTACAAACCTACCATTTTAAGATGAATCTCGCCCTCGAGATTCGGGTTGGCTAGCAATAGGTGCGGATGGTCTCGACGAAGATCTTCTTCGCGTTCCTGTGTGGCTTCTTCCTCGGTGTGGTGACTCCACAACCTTGCAAAACTTGATGACCTTGCTGCGGGTGACTCGCTTGCAGCCTCGAGAATTCGGACGGGTTTCTCCTTGTAAGTCAAATCACCGTCCAGCTGTATGGCCTCTAGGGCACCGTGTCTCTCAACGGAACATCGGCCATGTCGGCATGGCACTTCTTCAACTGAGAAACGTGGAAGACATCATGAACTCCGGACAATCCTTCCGGCAATTCCAACTTGTATGCAACTTCTCCACGACGTTCGAGGATTTTGTAGGGGCCAATGAATCGGGGTGCTAATTTTCCCTTGACTCCAAACCTCTTGATTCCACGAAGTGGAGACACACAAAGATATGCTCGGTCTCCCACTTTGTAAGTCACTTCCTTGCGCTTACTGTCGGCATAACTCTTCTGTCTTGACTGTGCTATCTTGAGTCTGTCTCGAATCAGCTTGACTTTCTCTTCGGAATCCTTGATAAGATCGGAACCGAAAAGTGATCGATCTCCAACACTATCCCACAAAGAATGGTGTTCTACACCTCCTTCCGTATAGAGCTTCGAAAGGGCCATCTTCAAACCGGATTGATAACTGTTGTTGTATGAGAACTCTGCGACGGCAAATTATCATCCCAGCTAGACCCATAGTCTAGCACACAAGCTCTCAACATGTCCTCCGAATCTGATTGACTCTCTCGGTCCGTCCATCTGCTCATGGATGAAAAGTCTGATCAATTCCAGCCTCGCACTCCAAAGTTTCATGCAATTGCTTCCAAAACTTTGAGGTAAACTGCGCCCTCTATCGACACGATTTTCCTTGGAACTCCATGCATACATACGATCCTGGTCATGTATATCTTGGCCAACTTGGCACTGGTATAGGTAGTCTTCACGGAATGAAGTGAGCTACCTTAGTCAAACGATCAACTACTACCCAGATAGAATCATAACCTGAACGGGTCCCGGTAATCCTGTGATGAAATCCATACCAAGTTTCTCCCATTTCCAATCGGGAATCGCAAAGGTTGAAGTAACCTGCTGGTTTCGATGTTCGCCTTTACACGCTGACAAACATCACATATCGCTACGTACTCGGCAATGTCCTTCTTCATACCGCCCACCGTAAACTTTGCTTCAAATCCAGTACATCTTGGTGTTGCCGGGTGAATCGAGTACGGTGAATCATGAGCTTCTCAAGAATTAGCTTCCCGAGCTCGGAATCATTGGGCACATAAATACGATCCTCAAACCATATAGTTCCGTGTTCATCCTTACGGAATCCTCTAGCTTTTCCTTCCTCCATCTTTTGCTTTATCTCATCGATTTCCTTGTCCGACTTCGGGCTTCACGAATCCTTTCGGTCAAGGTGGACTGAACTTCCAGAGTTGCAACAAATCCTTTGGAACTATCTCCGATCGGAGATCTCTCGAGGTCATCGACCAACTCCTGGGTAATCCTCCGTGGTAAGAGTATTCACATAACTCTTACGGCTCAAAGCATCTGCTACAACATTGGCCTTACCGGGTGGTAATGCAATCTCATGTCGTAGTCCTTTATCAACTCTAGCCATCTCCTCTGCTCGAGGTTTAATTCCTTCTGCGTGAAGATATATTTCAAACTCTTGTGATCTGTAGACATCACAACGATTTCCGATGAGGAAATGTCTCCAGTATTGAGTGCATGCACTACACCGCTAACTCCAAATCATGCGTGGCATAATTCATCTCATGAGGCCGTAGCTGTCCGGAGGCATAAGCTACAACCTTACCTTCCTGCATCAATACTCCTCCGAGTCCTTGACGAGAAGCGCCACAATAAACCTGGTATTCCTTGTGTATGTCCGCAATATCAACACCGGGCTGTGACCAACCGCTTTCTTCAATTCCTGAAAACTGGCTTCACATTCCTCGGTCCAAACATACTTGGCTTCCTTCTTCAACAACTCAGTCATGGGCTTGGCAATCTTTGAGAAGTTCTCAATGAACCTCCGATAATATCCTGCGAGTCCGAGAAAACTGCGGATCTCCTTGACTGAGGTAGGTGACTGCCAATCAGTGACTGATTCAACCTTGGCGGGATCAACTGCTATTCCTTCTCCTGAAATAACATGTCCGAGGAATCCAACTTCCTTCAACCAAAATTCACATTTGCTGAATTTGGCATACAACTGATGTTCTCGAAGTTTCTCGTAACTAGACGCAAATGTTCCTTATGCTCTTCCTCGCTCTTGGAGAAAATCAGTATGTCATCGATGAACACCACGACAAACTTGTCCAGATATTCCATGAACACCTTGTTCATCAAATTCATGAAGTATGCAGGAGCATTAGTCAATCCAAATGACATGACGGTATACTCAGATAAACCATACCGTGGTGAATGCTGTTTTGGGTATATCCTTTTCACGAATCTTCAATCGATGATACCCGATCAAGATCGATCTTAGAGAATACCTTGGCTCCAACAAGCTGATCAAACAAGTCATTGATCATCGGCAGAGGGTACTTGTTCTTGATGGTTACTTCGCTCAAAGCACGATAATCCACAACCATCCTCAAGCTTCCATCCTTCTTCTCTACCAAAAGAACTGGGCTCCCCAAGGTGATGAGCTTGGACGAATATATCCTTTCTCCAACAACTCATTAATTTGATCCTTGATTTCCTTCAACTCATTCGGTGGCATCCGATAAGGTCTCTTGGATATTGGGGCTGTGCCGCAATAGCTCAATCAGAAATTCAATGTCCCCGTCCGGCGGCATTCTGGTAATTCCTCCTAAACACATCGGAAATTCTTGCACCATCGGGCACTTCCTCCCAACAACTCCGTGAGGGAATGCACTGATTCTTCATCCGGCCGTGCTCGGCTACATACTTGATCCTCTTCGCTCCCGGGTGGTGAGCAGAATAGACTTGTTGGCACACCAATGTTCCTTCATACTTTGACAACCAATCCATGCCTAGGATTACATCCAAGGTCTGAGTTTCCAACACTATGAGTTCCACGGAAATTTGTGGTTCCCGATGTTGAGGGTTGCGGGACAGCTTAAACCTGCCATCATTTCTCCTCCTGCATGAATCGACGCCAAGGGGCTTCTAAGGGTTCTAGTGCGTAATCCGTACTTATCCACAACTACCCTTGATATGAATGAATGCGTTGCACCGTAATCAAAGAGAACCAAAACTGAACGTGAATTCAATAAAACTTACCAACCACGTTGTTCCGGTTGATCATAGACGCCCTCCACGCTGATGTGATTCACTTGAGCACGAGGGAAAGGATTGGGCTTCTTCGCTGAGCCTCCATTGCCATTCCTGCTCCTCCGCTTGGCCTCCGGCAGTCGGTGGCGAGTGCCCCGCCTTCCGGCACTTGAAGCGGTGATGTGGCTCAGATCCTTCGAGCCGGGCGAACGGTGCTGATTGCCATTACCATTTCCATTGCCATTGCCATGGCCTGACTTGTTGTCCTGGCTGCGGTTGTTCCCATTTCCTCCATGGTTATGACCTCCATGGTTATGATGGGTGTGCCCTCCCGAGTACGGTGCATAGCGGGCTTCCGCCGAGCTCCCGAGTTGTGCTTCCCGGCTGTACTTCCGCTTGAGGCTTTCTATCTGCTGCTGCTTGCCTTCAAGAATGGTGGCCTTGTCTACCAGCTCCGGTAGTTGTTGAAAGTAGCCACAATAAGCTGCATGCTCAGCTCATCATTGAGTCCCTCAAGGAACTTCTCCGCTTGGCGGCGTCGTGGCCACATCATCGGGGCATAGCGAGCGAGCTTGTTGAATTCATCCACGTCTCGTGCCACAAGACGGTTCCCTGGCGAAGTTTCGAACTCACGCTTCTTCGCACTCATGGCTCCAGGTGAGACATGAGCAAGCGAAGGCCTGCTGGAATTGATCCCAAGTGATGCCACCCATGGGAAAAGTGGCGATGTAATTCTCCCACCAAGAAGCTGCAGGTCCATCCAGCTTGATCTGCAAAGCGCACCTTCTCAAAGATCGGTGCATCCAACGGTGACTAGCTCTCTTCCGATCTTATGGAGCCAATCATCAGCCACAATCGGCTCGGTGCTACTAGAGAACATCATGCGGATTCAACCTCAGAAATCGAGTCAAGTTGTCCACAGTGGGTGGTGGTGGTGGCGGTGGATTGTTGGCGGTGTTGTTCTGATTCTGAATCAGGAGCTGCATCAGTGCATTCTGCTGCTGGAGCAGCTGGGTGAGCTCCGGCGGGAAACCAATGGTCACGCCTCGGAGGCATCCGTGTTTTGGAGTGGGTGAGAAAATTAGAATAGAACAATGGTCTATGAGAAATACACTACCCATATGAATGCACAATCATAACACACCAAACATTTATTCATTCCACTCAAACATGGTTCAAACTCGATTACAAAAGCTCATGACTAATCGAAGGAAAACATCGGCCTAACTGATCGATGAAAAGTAAAAGATAACATGGTGGTCGACTAAAAGTCTTCATCGCTGGCGCCTCCTCTTGGGGTTTCCTTCATGGTACTCCTTCAAATCCTGATCATTGCTCACGAGGGTGCTTCATCTCCACTCGGGTAAAGATCCTCTCCCAAGTCCATCTTTTCCTCTATCGCGGCAAGCTTCATCTTCGGTCGTCGACTATCTCCATGAAGTACGTGATTTCTTCCTCATGGCCAAGGAAGTCTGCGCGTGCCTTCTCCTCCAGCCCAGCTTCTGGAACAAAGCTTCCTGTGTCTTCGAGTTACGGCGAGTCCAATCTCCGCTTCACGAGAAGACACTCCAAGTCCCGGATGTATGAGAGAGTGGAATCATCCTCGATGGTACGGATGATATCTCCATTCCTTGCCCCGCGAGAAACCATGGCGAGGTCTCGAGTGATCGAGCTCGGCCTGTACTCCTCTCGGAGATGTCCAAGTGCTCGGTAGATCGCCACGCCCCTTCCGATGATCCAGTTGAACTCGTGAACTCAAAGTTGATAGGCTCCGTGTGTCCTCCAAAGGTTCTCCACGGATATGCACCTCAATCCTGTGGCGGGTGTCCGCTTGAAGTGCATTAGTGGGTTTCCCGGTGATCGAGGGCGAGCAATCTTCAGCTGCTTCACCATCTGGACCAGCTTCCTTCCAAGGGCATCGCCTCATCGGGCCGCGTAACTCCGTAGCAAAACTGGGTTGAACTCGGCGCCATCTAGAATGTTGCAAAGGGGAGAAGAGTCGAATTGAACAGGAAGAAATATAGAACGAAAAGGGGTTCAAAGTAAATGGTCTCGCTATGGCTTTCCGATCCTAGGGGTTACGATCCTACGGTCAACAGTGCTCGATACCATCTCAGAGCGACCTGACCTAAAATCGGTCAAATCTACGTGGTTCTGCATTCATCCCAAGATCATGCCGGTACTCACAAGACATCGATAAAGTAATCAAAGTTCAATCACACCGAATATCATTAAACGATTCTCATATAGAGTCTTTATTACAAGGGAATAAATTCGCTCAAGGCCAACTCATGAGAAATAAACTAAAAGTGCTGCGAAGCGTCGAAGATAAGCGAGTCCATCCGACTCCAAAGGGCAATCGCCAAGCGCGAGCGTAGCCTCACTCCCGATCGAATATATCTACGCAACATAATACGTTGCAGCCATGTAGGTCAGCTTTTGGAATAAGTGGCAAGTCATGAAGAATAACAATAATAAAGTTACTAACTCTATATGCATTTTGGCTGTGGAGCTCTAAGTTTCATCATTTTATGTAAAGCCAATTTTATCCTACTACAAAGGACTTATTTGCAAATTAATACAAATTGTTGGTAGTTATTGAGATGGTTCCGCCAACCAAAATCTCGCTCCCAAATTATTAAGTCATAAACCCTCAAATTAATTCATTTGTTTTAGTGTTGAGATATCCGAATACTTCCAAGGTCCAGAGGCTCAAATGTCCGTAATCGGGACACGGCTAATCGATTAGGTTATAACCTCTCAGAGAGGTTTGCACTTTCCCATAAAGAATCATTCCTCCTTTAAAGTCTTCGCACTTCATGGTGTTTGAAGACGGACGAATGAAACAGGTCTTCCAAAGAGTTCTTCCGCCACCGCCGGTACCCATCCAATCCTACCGCTCGTCTACTTCTCGTAGTACCGCCCAGCCAGCGTCACTACTAGGGTCAACCCAGCCAGAGCCCATAATGGCTTGCGGCTGCACAGTAAGCTTCCGGTCATGGGGCATCCATCCTTCTCTTTGTGGCTGGGTGAAGCTTTCCGCAGGATGTCATGGCGCTTCTCCATGCATCCCGCCACCACTGGGTGCTCCAGGTGCCCGTCAACCGCCCTCCACCCAAGAGTGATTTTCCAAGTCCATCTTGATCATTGTAGTCCATGGGTTGTCATCATCATTGACTCTCACATCTTGCTTATGAATTTCACTCATCCCAAATCCCGCCTCTGAGCATAGCAAAGTAACTACTACGTCCCGGGTCATGGTAACAAGGGGTTGGTTCATCCTACCACATGATACTACTCAAGTTTAATGACTTCAAGATTTCACTACTGCATGCATGGAGGGGTGGTGACAACTACTAATGCACAAAAACATAGGTATAGAAATAACATGATCAAAACTTGCCTTGCTGATGATCCTCGTAAGCTAAAGAGTCGTAGTAGCAAGCTTCGCACTCCGGAAACTCTACCGAGACAAACAATAACACAATAAGTACAAAGCAAGAGGATCACACAAGATAACAATAGTAACATAGCACAACAAAACAATCAAAACCAAATCCAAAAGAAAAACTCAAAGAAACCAATTCAAAGTTTTTCCCTACTCCAAACAATAACAAAAATAGTTTTTATATAACAAAATTTCCTTAATATAACCTAATCATGGTTTTAGGTCAACTTAACAGAAAAGGATTCACTAAGCAACTAGGAGCAAAAAGAATTAATTAAAAAGCTATTATAAAACTCATTTTAGGCCTAATCCAATTTCCATTAAGAAAATAATTTAAAACTTTTATTAATTATAAATAAAAGTTCATCTAATGGAGTGACAGAAACTAACCTAGAATAACTAATCACAAGTTAAAAATAAATTAATTTACTAATTAATTAATTAGGAAAACAGAACTAGTTAATTAATTAGGATTAATAGGATTCTGTCTAAAACTAATTATTTATTAATCCTAAAATATCAAAGTTAATTTCTAGGGTTTGGCAATGTCAAAATAAAGTGGTGACAAAAGGAATCATGCAAAATAATTTTTCTAACTAAAGTTATAGCAGATTTACTATTCTGACTAAAACAATATTAAAGCATTTTTAATTATTTTTAACATAGCTAAATATATATTTTACAGAAACTACATAAAATTTTAAATCCAACAAAAAAAGAATCACTCAAAAATATTAAACAGAATAAAAGATATACATTTTTGAAAACTGAAACTATTCGGCTAAAACAGAAAATCAAAATAAAAAGAGAAGGCCTAATGGGCCTATACTGTGCCCTGTGCGTTAGATAGGCTAAACGGGCCCTAGGGTTAACTAAACACGAACCGGCCTAAAAATAAAAACCTAAACTAAAAACTAAACCGATCGGACCGGCCGGTTTTATAAAATAAAACCTAACCCTTCGGGTTCTAATCTCGCCATCGATCTAAGATCGGACGGGTGCTTTCGGTGACTTACCGGACTCGGCGACAATGGGCGGCGGCGAAAAAGCGGCCGAGGCGTCTGGGCGTCGGGAGCTCCAGCGACTCGTCGGGGATGCGCACGAGCACGGGAGGGTTCGGTGGTGTTGGGAGGTCGGGTGGACCAGGCGTCGGCAGCAACAACAATGGCGGCGGGAGGCTCTGGACTCCGCGACGCCGAGCGGGAGGAAGAGGGGTGCGGCGAGCTCTCGGGGAATGGGGTGCGGGGGCTCGGCCTTTATAGCCTGGGGGTCGGGCTTGCCTCGGAAGGGCATCGGGTGGTCGGGGTCCGGATCCTTGGATCCGGTGGATCTCCCAGGGCGTGGTGGGCGAGGGGAAGGAGACGGGCGGGTCCCACGAGTCAGCGGAGAGAGAGAGGCGAGGGGTCGGGTGGCGAGGCCTAGCGCCTTCAGGCGAAGCGGGCGAGGTCTTGCTGGGCTGGCTCGGCTGGTGGCTGGGCTGCCAGCTAGGCAGGGCTCACTGGTTGGCTTGGGCCAGCGGGGGGAGAGGGAGAGGCGGCTGGCTGGGCCTGGGGTGGCCTGGCTGGCGCCCGAGGGGTTTTTCTTTTATTTTTTTAATAAAACTAAAACAAAAATAAAACCAAATCTAGAAATAATTTATATAGGGTATATATATACCAAAATGATCAGGGGAATATTCCCTTTAATTTGAACATTTTTCCAAAGTCAAAATCCAAACTTCATAAAAATCTATTTTTTTCAAATTCAAATAAAATTTCAGATTTGAATCCAAATCTTTTGGCAATGTTTCCTCTGATATTTTTGGAGTGTCATGTTTGCTCCTCTCATACTTTTGATCAAGTATTTATCAGGCTTAGTTTTTGAATTGTTTCCCACATGCCAAAGTTTGAAATTCAAATTCAAACTCAAATTGCTCTGAAACTTCAAATGACAATCAAATTCAAACAGAATGCATAGGATGCTTATCTATAATTGTAAAACATTCCAAATAGGAAATTTGGGATGTTACAATATATGAGAAATGCTACAGAGCTCCCACTCACTTTCTTGGAAATACAGTCTTCTCCATAAGTCTGTATAAACCCAGACGCTTTGATCATTTCATCAAAGCGAATGTTCCAACTCTGAGATGCTTGCACCAGCCCATAGATGGAGCGTTGGAGCTTGCATACCTTGTCAGCATTCTTAGGATCGACAAAACCTTCCGGCTGCATCATATACAATTCTACCTTAAGAAAACCGTTAAGGAATGCCGTTTTGACGTCCATTTGTCATATCTCATAATCATAGAATGCGGCAATTGCTAACATGATTCAGACGGACTTCAGCTTCACTACGGGTGAGAAGGTATATCGTAGTCAACTCCTTGAACTTGTCGGTAACCCTTAGCGACAAGCCGAGCCTTATAGACGGTCACATTACCATCCGCGTCAGTCTTCTTCTTAAAGATCCACTTATTCTCTATGGCTTGCCGATCATCGGGCAAGTCCACCAAAGTCCATACTTTGTTCTCATACATGGATCCTATCTCGGATTTCATGGCTTCAAGCCATTTGTTGGAATCCGGGCCCACCATCGCTTCTTCATAGTTTGAAGGTTTACCATTGTCTAACAACATGATTTCCAGGACAGGGTTGCCATACCACTCTGGTGCGGAACGTGTCCTCGTGGACCTACGAAGTTCAATAGAAACTTGATCCGAAGTTTCATGATCATCATCATTAACTTCCTCTCTAGTCGGTGCAGGCACCACATAAACATCTTTTTGTGCTGCGCTACTCTCTAGTTCAAGAGGTGGTACCTCATCAAGTTCTACTTTACTCCCACTTACTTCTTTCGAGAGAAACTCTTTCTCCAGAAAGGATCCATTCTTGGCAACAATGTTCTTGCCCTCGGATCTGAGGTAGAAGGTATACCCAATAGTTTCCTTAGGGTATCCTATGAAGACGCATTTTTCCGATTTGGGTTCGAGCTTTCAGATTGAAGTTTCTTGACATAAGCATCGCATCCCCAAACTTTCAGAAATGACAGCTTAGGTTTCTTCCCAAACCATAATTCATATGGTGTCATCTCAACGGATTTATACGGTGCCCTATTTAAAGTGAATGCGGCATTCTCTAAAGCATAACCCCAAAATGATAGCGGTAGATCGGTAAGAGACATCATAGATCACACCATATCCAATAGAGTGCGATTACAATGTTTGGACACACCATTACACCGAGGTGTTCCCGGCGGCGTGAGTTGTGAAACAATTCCACATTTCCTTAAGTGTGTGCCAAACTCGTGACTCAAGTATTCTCCTCCACGATCTGATCATAAGAACTTTATTTTCCTGTCACGTTGATTCTCTACCTCGCTCTGAAATTCCTTGAACTTTTCAAAGGTCTCAGACTTGTGTTTCATTAAGTAGACATACCCATATCTACTTAAGTCATCAGTGAGGGTGAGAACATAATGATAGTCACCGCGAGCCTCAACCCTCATTGGACCGCATACATCAGTATGTATTATTTCCAACAAGTTGGTTGCTCGCTCCATTGTTTCGGAGAGCGGAGTCTTGGTCCTTTTGCCCATGAGGCATGGTTTGCACGTGTCAAATGATTCATAATCAAGAGACTCCAAAAGTCCATCTGCATGGAGTTTCTTCATGCGTTTGACACCAATGTGACCAAGGCGGCAGTGCCACAAGTATATGGGACTATCATTATCAACCTTACATCTTTTGGCATTCACACTATGAATATGTGTAACATCACGTTCGAGATTCAATAAAAATAAACCATTGACCAGCGAGGCATGAACATAAAACATATCTCTCATATAAATAGAACAACCATTATTCTCGGATTCAAATGAGTAGCCATCTCGCATCAAACGAGATCCAGATACAATGTTCATGCTCAAAGCTGGTACTAAATAACAATTATTGAGGTTTAAAACTAATCCCGAAGGTAGATGTAGAGGTAGCGTGCCGATGACGATTACATCGACCTTGGAACCATTCCCGACCGCGCATCGTCACCTCATCCTTCACCAGTCTCCGCTTATTCCGCAGCTCCTGTTTTGAGTTACAAATGTGAGCAACCGCACCGGTATCAAATACCCAGGAGTTACTACGAGCGCTGGTAAGGTTCACATCAATAACATGTATATCATATATACCTTTGGCGTTGCCGGCCTTCTTATCCGCTAAGTACTTGGGATAGTTCTGCTTCTAGTGACCATTTCCCTTTTAATAAAAGCACTCATTCTCAGGCTTGGGTCCATTCTTTGGCTTCTTCCCGGCAACTGACTTACCGGGCGCGGCAACTTCCTTATCATCCTTCTTGAAGTTCTTCTTACCCTTGCCTTTCTTGAAACTAGTGGTCTTATTCACCATCAACACTTGATGTTCCTTTTTGATCTCCACCTCTGCTGATTTCAGCATCGAATATAACTCAGGAATGGACTTCTCCATCCCTTGCATATTGTAGTTCATCACAAAGCTCTTGTAGCTAGGTGGAAGCGATCGAGGATTCTCACAATGACCGAGTCATCTGGAAGATTAACTCCCAGCTGAGACAAGCGGTTGTGCAACCCAGACATTTTGAGTATATGCTCGCCGACAGAATTGTTTTCCTCCATCTTACAACTGTAGAACTTGTCGGAGACTTAATATCTCTCGACCCGGGCATGAGCTTGGAAAACCATTTTCGGCTCTTGGAACATCTCATATGCTCCGTGTTGCTCAAAATGCTTTTGGAGCCCCGATTCTAAGCTGTATAGCATGCCACACTGAACCAAGGAGTAATAATCACTACGCGACTGCCAGGCATTCATAACGTCTTGAGTTGCTGGGAAAATGGGTGTGTCACCTAGCGGTGCTTCAAGGACATATGCTTTCTTGGAAGCTATGAGGATGATCATCAAGTTACGGACCCAGTCTGTATAGTTGCTTCCATCGTCTTTCAGCTTGGTTTTCTCTAGGAATGCGTTGAAGTTGAGGGCCACATTAGCATGGGACATTGGATCTACAGGATAGATTGTAAAGACAATTTTAGACTAAGTTCATGATAATTAAGTTCATCTTATCAAATTATTTTATGAACTCCCACTCAGATAGACATCCCTCTAGTCATCTAAGTGATACATGATCTGAATCGACTAGGCCGTGTCCGATCATCACGTGAGATGGACTAGTCATCAACGGTGAACATCTCCATGTTGATCGCATCTACTATACGACTCATGTTCGACCTTTCGGTCTCCCGTGTTACGAGGCCATGTCTGTACATGCTAGGCTCGTCAAGTCAACCTAAGTGTTTCGCATGTGTAAATATGGCTTACACCCGTTGTATGCGAGCGTTAGGATCTATCATGCCCAATCATCACGTGGTGCTTCGAAACAACGAACCTTCGCAACGGTGCACAGTTAGGGGGAACACATTTCTTGAAATTTTAGTGAGGGATCATCTTATTTAAGCTATCATCGTTCTAAGCAAATAAGATGTAAACATGATAAACATCACATGCAAATCATAAAGTGACATGATATGGCCAATATCATCTTGCGCCTTTGATCTCCATCTTCGAGGCGCGGCATGATCACCATTGTCACCGGCATGACACCATGATATCCATCATCGTGTCTTCATGAAGTTGTCTCGCCAACTATTACTTCTACTACTATGGCTAACGGTTAGCAATAAAGTAAAGTAATTACATGGCGTTTATATTAACTCGCAGGTTGTACAATAAATTAAGACAACTCCTATGGCGCCTGCCGGTTGTCATACTCATCGACATGCAAGTCATGATTCCTATTAAAAGAACATGATCAATCTCATACATCACATATATAATTCATCACATCCTTTTGGCCATATCACATCACATCGCATACCCTACAAAAACAAGTTAGACGTCCTCTAATTGTTGTTGCATGTTTTACGTGGCTACTATGGGTTTCTAGCAAGAACCTTTTTTACCTACTCAAAAGCCACAACCGTGATATGCCAATTTCTATTTACGCTTCATAAGGACCCTCTTCATCGAATACGATCTGACTAAAGTGGGAGAGACAGACACTTGCTAGCCACCTTATGCAACAAGTGCATGTCAGTCGGTGGAACCTGTCTCACATAAGCGTACATGTAAGGTCGGTCCGGGCCGCTTCATCCCACAATGTCGCCGAATCAAGATAGGACTAGTAACGGCAAGCAAATTGACCAAATCATCGCCCACAATTACTTTTGTTCTACTTGTGCATAGAATCTACGCATAGAACTAGCTCATGATGCCACTGTTGGGGAATGTAGTAATAATTCAAAATTTTCCTACGTGTCACCAAGATCAATCTAGGAGATGCTAGCAACGAGAGAGAGGGAGTGCATCTTCATACCCTTGAAGATCACTAAGCGGAAGCATTACAAGAACGCGGTTGATGGAGTCGTACTCGCGGCGATTCAAATCACAGAAGATCCGATCCAAGCCCCGAACGGACGGCGCCTTCGCGTTCAACACATGTACAGCCCGAGGACGTCTCCTCCTTGTTGATACAGCAAGGGGAGAGGAGAAGTTGAGGGAGACCTTCAGCATCATGACGGCGTGGTGGTGGAGCTCGTGGTTCTCCGGCACAGCTTCACTAAGCACTACGGAGGAGGAGGAAGTGTAGGACGAGGGAGGGCTGCACCAGGGAAGGGGTGCGTCTGCCCTCTCTCTCCCTCACTATATATAGGGGGAAGGGGAGGAGGAGGCGCCCTAGGGTTTCCCTAGGGGAAGGGCGGCAGCCACAGGGGAAACCCTAGATGGGTTTGGCCGCCCCCACACCTAGGAAACTAGGCCCCCAAGCCGGGAGGTGCGGCTGCCCTAGGGTAGGCGCCCCCACCTCTCCAGATTACATGAGATGGGGTGGGAGGGGCGCACAACCCCTTAGTGGGATGGTGTGCCCCCTCCCCTTGGCCCATAAGGCCCCCCAACGCTTTTCGGGGCCTCGGAAACTCCTTCCGGTCACGCTGGTCGTCACGCGGTACTCCCGGAACAATTCCAGACTCCAATACCCTTCGTCCAATATATCGATCTTGCGGAGTTCCTCATTACGTCCGGGATCTCATCCGGGACTCCGAACAACCTTCGGTAACCACATACTATTCCCATTACAACTCTAGCATCGCCGAAAAGTGTGTAGACCCTACGAGTTCGGGAACCATGCAGACGTGACCGAGACACCTCTCCGGCCAATAACCAATAGCGGGATCTGGATACCCATATTGGCTCCCACATGTTCCATGATGATCTCATCGGATGAACCACGATGTCGGGGATTTAATCAATCCCGTATACAATTCCCTTTGTCCATCGGTATGTTACTTGCCCGAGATTCGATCATTGGTATCCCTATACCTTGTTCAATATTGTTACCAGCAAGTCTCTTTACTCGTTCCGTAACACATGATCCCACGACTAACTCCTTAGTCACATTGAGCTCATTATGATGATGCATTACCGAGTGGGCCCAGAGATACCTCTCCGTCATAATGGTGACAAATCCAGCCTCGATTCGTACAACCCAATGACACTTTCGGAGATACCTGTAGTGCACCTTTATAGTCAGCCAGTTATGTTGTGACGTTTGATACACCCAAAGCATTCCTACAGTATACGGGAGTTGCAGTCTCATGGTCTAAGGAAATGATACTTGACATTAGAAAAGCTCTAGCAAATGAACTACACGATCTTGTGCTATGCTTAGGATTGGGTCTTGTCCATCACATCATTCTCCTAACGATGTGATCCCGTTATCAATGACATCCAATGTCCATGGTCAGGAAACCACAACCATCTATTGATCAACCAGCTAGTCAACTAGAGGCTCACTAGGGACATGTTGTGGTCTATGTATTCATACATGTATTACGGTTTCCGGTTAATACAATTATAGCATGAACAATAAAGAATTATCATGAACAAGGAAATATAATAATAACCATTTTACTATTGCCTCTAGGGCATATTTCCAACAGGGGAAGAGCTCATTCGTGACAATAGTGTGTGCGTGTCATTGGGAGAAAGAAGAGAAGGGAGATGAAGATAAGGGAGAAGAGATGATCTTGTGGGTGCACGGTGGATCTGAGACACCTCATCAATTCATGGTAAGGTTGCATTGTCCAATCAAAAGTCACCATTTTGGCATGCTGGATTGCCCAAGTACTAGTGTCAAGTAACTTGTACTCTACGACTTTCCCATTCTTACCATACTCTCACTATTCTCATGCAATGATGGGTGTAATGTGGTGCCTGCTACTAGTATGTAAATACCACTGGCGGGCTTGACTTCGTGTCTGCCACTGATAAATGACAAGATTATCAGTGGTGAGTGCCACACTCTATCCGTCATTAATGCAACCCAACCGATAAGCAATTTTCTAGCTGTAGGGGGCTTAAGACAACCAATGTACATGCCTTATCTTTTTTTACATTGAACAAGCAAATTGCACACACAGGAATTCTTATTTGACATCCAGGCATATATCTCGCCTGTACCAAGAGTTCCTTCCGTCTCACATCTGGCACTTCGTTAGTGAAAGTGTAACTAATCCCTGGGTGATTTTGGTAATCAGTAACAACATATATGTTATTGAACAATGCCTATTCAAAGATAATTTCAGGAAAGTTCAATGTTGGCATGGTAAGGACATGTGATTGTGGACCCCTCAAAATGCTAAGGACACATATTGGCAAAAGCTACAAGACTGCTCTTTTTTGGTTAAGTGATCAAAGATCAGATTGAGTCCATAGGAAAGCCAATACTATTAAAAGGGGATGAGGTTTTGATCATGAGTCATTTGCTCAAGTGCTTGAAGATATTACTCCAAAAACCCTCAACCACCTTTTCACATTCCATCTGTCTAAAATCCTAAGTCAAACTCGGTCCCACCGAAGCACTTACATTTGGACCCACCGGGTTAACCAAGACAGAGCCATAAACCAAACCCTAGAAACTCGGTACAACCGAGATGACATTCGGTCCCACCGAAGTGCAGTGACCAAGTTTCTGTAACCCATTGTGTTCACTTTGGAACTACCGAAATGAGATATCTGCTTAGGTCATCACAAATCGGTCTCGCTGAGTGGATTTGTTCGGCCTCACCGAAAAGCCTATGTCCGAATATTTTACACTAATCAGTCTCACCGAGAATTCTTTCCGATGTCAGTGAGTTGTGCTTAAAGCTTGCAATGATTGGATTTTGGTGATGGCTATATATACCCCTCCGCCACCACCTACTATCAGAGAGAGCAACCAGGATGAAATTACATTTCCACATTCATTTCCTGAGAGAGAACCACCTATACTTGTGTTGAGATCAAGGCATTCCAATCCAACCATTTGAACCTTGATTTCTAGCCTCCCCAAGTTGCTTTTCATTCCAATATTTCTCCTACCGCAAGCCAAATATGTGAGAGAGTGATTGAGTGTTGAGGAGACTAATTTTTGAAGCACAAGAGCAAGAAGTTCATCATCGACAACAAAATCCATTACCTTTTGGAGAGTGATGTCTCCTAGATTGGTTAGGCATCACTTGAGAGTCTCCAAGATCACGTGGATTTGAACCAAGGAGTTTGTAAGGGCAAGTTGATCGCCTAATTCATGAAGATCTATCCCGAGTGAGGGTAGTCCTTCGTGGGAGTAAGTCATGATGGAATAGACAAGGTTGCTTATTCATGGACCCTTTATGGATGGAGCCCTCCGTGGACTCGCGTAGGCATTTCTCTCCGTGGGTTGAAGTCTCCGCCAACGTGGATGTACGATAGCGTCACCTATCGGAACCACGCCAAAAATCGTCATGTCTTCATTGCATTTGATATCTCCGATCCCTCCTTTGCGTTCATATGCAAAGTCTTTACTTTCCGCTACTCAACTCTAAAACTTGCATGTGTAGGGTGATACTTCTCTTGGTAGAATTGCTAAAACTTGCCTACAAGTAAAATTGAAAAAAAAATAACTTTTATTTGGTCAAGTAGTCTAATCACCTCCCTCTAGACATACTTTCGATCCTATAGTTAGCGGGCCAACCCAACACTATAGCTGGAAGGAGCATTTTTGGGAAGCTTCTATGGACCGGTTCGGTCCGATTCTACAAGCTTCCAAGTTTTTTTTCTGCCTTTTGTGATTTTTGTTGATCTTCATGTTTTTCATAGGTTTTCTTTGTTTCGATCTTTTGTTTTCTTTGTTTTTCTTTAGTTTTTTTCTTGTTATTTTATCCTTTTTCTTTTTTGAGTACATATCGACTTTTTCAATACTCGCTTTACATTTGTTTATATATGAGTAACTTTTTTTGATACACGTTAAACATTTCTCAAATACATGTTGAACATTTTTTCAAATAATGTTAAACATTTTTAAGTACACATTGAACATTCTTTGGAGACATGAACATTTTTTTTTACATTTTGCAAAGTTTTAGAAATACCACGATCATTTTCTTGGAACGGCTGAACATTTTCTCTAAATGTTAGAAACAATTTGTAATGATACGAAACATTTTTTTGAAACTACGAAAACATTTTTTACTTTGCATAATTTTTTTGTACAAATGTTATGAATATATTTTTGAAACACGTACAATTGTTTTGGAATGACATGAACTATTTCTTTTGAATTACATGAACACTTTTCACAACATTTTATAAATGCATGAATATTTATATGCTATCAACATTTTTAAAAGTTGCATGAAAATTTTCCTAACATAACATTAACATATTTTGATTGTCACGTGAATATATTTTGAAATATAAACGAAAGAAAAAGGAACAAAAATTGGCGTGCCTACATGCGTAGCGTGACGAGCGTAGTATGGGGCACCCTTATTTCTCGCTTCAAGCGAGCAAAGGGGGCAGCCTCGCGTCTGGAGGAGACCAGATGAGCCGGCTCACGCGCGAGCGCGGCCACAGCCTGTTTTTTGGTTTTTTAACGTTTTCTGGTATCATTTTTTGTTTTATTTTATATTTCTGTTTTTACTTGCAAATATATTCAATATATATATTAAGAAAATTCTACACAATACATTTGGAAAATGTTACTTAAGTATTTGAAAAATGTTGAACAAGTATTTTTGAAAAATGTTATCAAGTATCGAAAAAAATGTTGAACAAGCATTTAAAAATGTTAATGTAGCATTCAGGAAAATGTTGAACAAGTATTTGAAAATGTTGATTAAGCATTTGAAAATGCTGAACAAGTCCTTGAAAATGTTAAACAAGTACTTGAAAAATGTGAATCAAGCATTTTGAAAACTTTTGAACAAGTATTTCAAAATGTTGATCAAGCATTCGAAAAATATTGAAAATTATTTGAAAAATGTTGAACAAGTACTTGAAAAAATGTTAATCAAGCATTTTGGAAAATATTGAACAAGTATTTAAAGAAATGTTGAACAAGTCTTTGAAAATGTTAATCAAGCATTTTGAAAAATGTTGAATAAGTATTTGAATTTTTTGATCTAGGAATCAAAAATGTTGAACACATATTTGAAAAATGCTGAACAGGTACTTAAAATGTTAAATCAAGCCTTTTGAAATTTTTGAACAAGTATTTGAAGAAATGTTGAACAAGTATTTGAAAAATCAAGCGTTCAAAAATGTTGAACAAGGATGTAGAAAATATAAAGAATTCAAAATGTTGAATAAGTATTTGAAAATGTTAAACAAGTATATGATAAAATTTTGATCATGTATATAAAAATGTTGAATAAGTGTTTGAAAAATGTTAAACAAGTATTTGCAAAGTGTTGAACAAGTATTTAAAAAATTGTTGATCATAAAAATGAAAAGTGGAGAAGAAAAAGGGAACCCAAACAAAAAAATGGAGAAGAAAAGAGAAAAGAAAAATGAAGGAACAAATTGAAGAAATGAAAAAAAAAAGCAACAAAAGAATACGAAAAAAAGCGATGAACACCAAGAAAGAAAGAAAATCAAAGAAAAAAAGAAGGAAAATGTGTAAAAGCCGACTATTTTCCTTTTAATAGGTCATGCCTTACGTGTTGTATGTTAACTCGGTCCTGGCGCAGTAGTCAGCGATGCCTCCTGGCAAGCAGAGGTTGCAGGATCGATCCATGATGCACGCGATGATTTTTGTCTCGCGTTTGTCTGACAATATGGCCTATTGGGCCGGCATCATACTGTAGCATTCGACTCGAATGACTTGTACGATCGCAAATGTTATAAATAGCTATCGCGCGTAGTATGTGGCTGATGTCTTTTTTTAGGGTACATGGCTGATGTCTTGAATATGGGCCGATTTAATTGCCGTCTCGCATGCTGACCCTAGGGCGTGGGTCGGGGCAAATCCTAAACGGTGCCCGTTTCTTCACTTTGCGCAAACAGGCGCATACCCCGTGCCGCGCTGGGTCCAAACTCGGGATCTCTCGGTTGTTGATTTTTGTCTCGCGATTGTCGACAATATGGCCTATTGGGCCGGCCTCATACTGTAGCATTCGACTCGAATGACTTGTACGATCGCAAATGTTATAAATAGCTGTCACGCGTAGTATGTGGCTGATATCCTTTTTTTTAGGGTATGTGGCTGATGTCTTGAATATGGGCTTATCCGATTTAATTACCGTCTCGCATGCTGACCCTAGGGCGTGGGTCGGGGCAAATCCTAAACGGCGCCCGTTTCTTCACTTTGCGCAAACAGGCGCATACCCCATGCCGCGCTGGGTCCGAACTCGGAATATCTCGGTTGTCAGAGTAGTGCACTGACCAGCAGGACATCGAACTGCTTGTGCCTATTAATTTTTTTCCGTTATATTTCTCTAGGTCGCGAGAGCCCCCAAACGAGTTTTCACTGCTTCGCTGACTTTTGGGCGGTTTTTTATTTTATTTTTTGGTTCCTTTTCTTTTTAATTTTCCTAAATGCGCTAACACTTTGATAGAGGCAAAGGTGTCCCGTCTTTCGATGAGATGATGGATATCGCTTTGGTGGAAATCGACTTTGACGATCCGACTACGAACGTACGAGGACGTCGCGCCTTAGCAATCGCTAAACCAACTCCGAGAGGTTATTGACCACGCCGGAGCACGATCAACCTGACCACGAGGGTCTGTTTCCTGCGAGCAAACGAAGAACAAGCAAGAAACTGAGATTGCAATCTGGATATTGCGTATATAAGATGAAAGCTTTATTGATCAAGGTGGGGTTCTGTGACGCCTTTGTCTGGTCGTCGAACACAAACGAAGTACGCGAAGTTGCAGCTACGGCGAACTTTAATCTAAATAAAACCCACAGTCTAAACGGTGCCCTAAGGGCTGTATATATGGAGGAAGAGGGGGGAATTTCATGGCCCTTGGTGGAGGGGTCCGAAAACAACCCTATCTCTTGTTTCCCCACACATACGGACTCTAAAAATAGCCTATACTTATGTATTTCGAAATTACATGGGCCTGGCCCAATAATAAGGTGACGCAGCACCTAGAATAGTCTCTGGACGAAATTTATGAAGTGGCATCTTGTATATTTCGTCCAAGGCTTCATGCACCTGTTATGGTGGCTTCAAAGCCCTGAAATCATCACTTGTAACTCCGTTTTGTTCCCTTGCATGCCATCATCTCCATGCTTGTTCTTGCTCCAATGTTCATCCTTCTCCAAGCTAGGCCCTTCATTTATAAGCAAAACAAATGTATCCAATTTACGCAGCATCATATTCTCATGAACATTAGAATCATTACCAAGAAACGAAAGTACCTGGTAATTTAGTTGGCGTCTTGTGAGCTCTAGTAATTGGTCCAAGATGTATAGCAGCACGGGCTGTGGGTGTAACAATGGTATTGATGTCCTCATCATCCTCCCCTTCTTGAAATGAAGTCGTCCTCGACGGAAGTTCATCTTCCTCACCCAAATAAGGCTTCAAATCTGCAATGTTAAAAGTGGGACTAACCCCAAAATCTGCAGGCAGCTCAAGTTTCTATGCATTATCATTTATTTTCTCCAACACCTTAAAGGGACCATCAGCACGTGGCATTAGCTTTGATTTGCGCAAATCAGGAAATCTATCCTTACGCAAATGTAACCAAACAAGATCTCCAGGTGCAAACACAACATGTTTTCTACCCTTATCCCCAGCAAGTTTATATTTAGCATTCATACGCTCAATGTTTTCCTTAATTAACTCATGCATTTTTAAAATCAATTCAGCACGTTCTTTAGCATCAAAATTAACCTTCTCCGAAGATGGAAGAGGCAACAAATCAATAGGTGCACGAGGTAGGAAACCATACACAACTTCAAAAGGGCACATCTTAGTAGTAGAATGCAATGAACGATTATAAGCAAATTCAATATGAGGCAAGCATTCCTCCCACATTTTCTTATTATTCTTCAAAACAGCCCTAAGCATAGTAGACAATGTTCTATTGACTACTTCAGTTTGTCCATCAGTTTGGGGGTGACAAGTAGTACTAAAAAGCAGTTTAGTCCCCAACTTAGCCCATAAACATGTCCAAAAGTGGCTAAGAAATTTAGTATCACGATCTGAAACAATAGTATTTGGCACACCATGCAAGCGAATAATTTCACGAAAGAACAAATCAGCAACATTAACAGCATCATCGCTTTTATGACATGGTATAAAATGTGCCATTTTCGAGAATCTATCCACGACAACAAATATGCTATCCCTCCCCTTCTTTGTTCTAGGTAAACCTAAAACAAAGTCTATAGATATATCCTCCCAAGGAACACTAGGTACAGGCAAAGGCATATATAAACCATGAGGATTGAGTCGTGACTTAGCATTTTGACATGTAGTTGAGCAAGCAATAAAACGCTCAACATCCCGTCTCATCTTTGGCCAAAAGAAATGTGTAGCAAGTACGTGCTCCATCTTCTTCACGCCAAAGTGTCCCATTAGTCCTCCTCCATGCGCCTCCTGCAACAAAAAAAGACGAACGGAGCTAGCTGGAATGCATAGCCTGTTAGCACGGAACACAAATCTATCATTAACGACGAACTTGTTCCATGTTCTTCCTTCTTTACAATTCTGCAATACATCTTTAAAATCAGCATCATGCACATATTGATCTTTGATGGTCTCCAAACCAAATATTTTGAAGTCAAGTTGTGAAAGCATAGTATAACGACGAGACAATGCATCAGCAATAACATTTTCTTTACCCTTCTTGTGTTTAATGACATAAGGGAAAGTCTCAATGAATTCAAC